>JANHGD010001456.1:184159-195466 GCA_027560375.1 Imantodes cenchoa
AGTTACAGTCATACAGCCATTAGTGGCAGGAGATTGGTGATGGGAACAATGAGAAGATTAATAGTAGTGCAGACATAGTAAATGTTGAGGGAATGATTTGTTTAGCAGAGTGATGGTGTTTGGGAGAAAACTGTTCTTGTGTCTAGTTGTCTTGGTGTGCAGTGCTCTATAGCATTGTTTGGAGGATAGGAGTTGAAACAATTTATATCCAGGATGCAAGGGGTCAGTAAATATTTTCATGGACCTCTTTTTGACTCATGCAGTATACATAATGCAGCAATATGACATGATATATTAACCCTGCAAATGAATAGGTCTTTAAGAACCAGAGAGATAAACAGTAAAACACAGTGAATGAAAAAAAATTATGATTTCTTGGCCAAGTGATATGTGCCTAATGGTACCATGGTAAGCGTGTGTCAGATTATAAGCTACACTTTTTTTTAACAGGTTTGTTCTAGGTTTTTTTAATGTGATTTAGAATGTAATTTGGATGCATTTACAGTTTCCACTGGAAGGAAAAAGGTTTTACATTTGGAATTATTGGGAGCACAGAATCAGGGTAATTGTTCCCCTGAGAAACTTGGAAAGCTAGGCTGTTGGATTCCCACTAACTGAGACTAAGCTACTGACACAGAGCCAAATTTGCATTTTGTAGGTTCCAGGTTTCCAGGCTGTCAACCCAATATTGTTATAAAAGGCCCCCTCTTAGGCAAGGGTCCATTTACCTTGAGGCAACTTTGCATGGAAATGACTTATAAACAGGTGCAAAGCATGCATGCACAATGGTTTTATACTGACTCGGTACAAAAAAGACTTGCCAGCCTGCAGTTGCTTAAAGAAACAACTGTGAGCTGCCTAAAGGCTGCAAACATCTGCACCACAACAAGGACTCCAAGCATTTCACAGTCCAGCAGGCGGCTGGCATTGTCAAAACTGACACTACTCATGTGTTCACCAGCAAGATCCTCACATGCTCTGGCACATATGCTCCAATGCCACAAATAAGGAAGACGTCTCTTCAAGAATACTACTTTGTTCATACAGTTCTGAGTTCTGGTTCATCCATTTTAGAATTCCTAATACTGCAATTGTCTGTGTGAGGCAAAAACAATTCAACAGCCAGAGCACCCATGGGCTTTGGGGGGGGGCAGGAGGGGGCTATGTCAAAATCTGAAGGATGGCAGCTTTCACATCCAAACCTGCCCCTTTTATACAAATGTTCAATATTGCATGGATGTATAAAGGCAACCAGTCTTTTATCGCAGGACTGTGCTCACCATTTGACACATTTTTATCTCCTTCCTAGGAACACCCGTGTCAATTACCTTTGTCCTTTCTGACAAAATCAGGTTTGCAACTGGACTTTTATTCCTTGCAAAATAAAATATGACGACTGTCTCCAACTGTTATTTTTCTTTTCCTTTTTTTGACTAAATCACTTTCTTAAAACATTTAATATAAACAATGTAAGTGAAAGAAGCCTTCAGTCTAATGAACTAATAAGGGGAGGAGTATCTATTAAGGCTAAATGTCTGTTAAATAGCAAACAAAAATTAACACACACACACCCCAATGCTTGAAGCATATGCCCCTCCTGTTATTCTCTAGCACTACTCCTCATACACTGGCTCAGTAATCCACATTAAACCATACAAGATTCTAATTAATTGATCCCATTCCTAAATTAATCCCTCAATTTAATGGACCTCAGTTTAGCATACTTCAGATTTAATGGACAAAGTCTGTGGTCTATAAATGTTGCCTGAATGTTTATTATTACATTGGGACTTCTTTTTTCAGTAATAATTTTTCATAAAATGTTATTTCTATTTCTTTATCTACTGTAAAGAATGGTATTTAGGAGGTATAAATATAGCAGTTAAACAAGGAATGGGGTTTCAGTCATTGCACTTGTAGCATACATTGATCAAGTCACGGTTTAGTCACTGACACCAATTTTCCAAGTTTCACACTCCTTTACTTGTAGTAATTAAACAAAATGCTTAGGTAGGAAGGCAGGTTTATTCATACACATCCTTGCTATACTTCAAGATCCTCCTCCATTACCTCAGAATTGACAATTGATCCACAGTTCCACGCTTACCACATGGATCAGGCTTGCAGTATTAATTTGTCTTAATCATCTCTAATATAACAGCTGCTTGTGACATCTCATCATTCACTTCAAGAGTGGAAAACAGCAGTAGGTCTTTGGGACACAAAAGGGAAGCATTGTGCCAGTGTGTAAGGAATACTGCTGGAAAGTATTGCACAAGGAGGAGCGGGTGATTTCTTTGCTGTACAGATGTTTGAGGGGCTCAAAAACAAATCGTATTTCCCATTTAACTGACAGCCTTAACAGCTACCCTTCCCTCAGTTCTCTTAAATTGAGGGTTTACTATATGCTGTACTCAATGTTTCAAAATATCATTTCCCTGCAAATTATGTACACCCCACACTCCCCTACATTGGCAAACTTCACCCACATGCTTGGTGGCTTGAAAATAATTTGAACTGAAAGCATCTGTAGGAAACAAGCTGCAAAACTAAGGAGTAAGCTTTCTTTACTCCTGTTTTATGATTTTGAATGGAAAAACAACCAAGAAGCAAGAATCGCATTCATTTAACTTCTAAAAGTATTAGCCTCGGATGATAACTTGAAAAAAATTGGACTGCTTGAACAAGCAGCAGAGTGCACAGTACAGAGCATTTCTTCAAATCCTTTTAAAAATAAATCATTTTAATAAAAATATTTATTTTATTTATTTTATTTATTTATTTTGTCAAGCATGTATTGGGTAACAGATATAGGTATAAACATGGTTACAGGGGTGGGTTCCTTGCGCAGCGACATGCTGGTGTGATGCGCATGCATCCCGATGATCCAGG
This sequence comes from Imantodes cenchoa, assembly GCA_027560375.1. Lineage (NCBI taxonomy): Eukaryota > Metazoa > Chordata > Lepidosauria > Squamata > Dipsadidae > Imantodes > Imantodes cenchoa. The sequence continues at coordinate 187,052 of JANHGD010001456.1, forward strand.
TGCGTGCACGCATCCTCTCACGTGCGCACGCCCCCCTCTTGTGCAATTTTGCTTCTTGAGCATGTGCAGAAGCAAAATCTTGCGAGGGGACACCCGCGCATGCACGATTGCAGCAATTTCTTTGCTTCTGCGTATGCTCTCACAAGATTTTGCTTCTGCGCATGTGCAGTAAGCAAATTTTTTTTTAAAAAGATGGTGCCACACGATGGCCCGGTTGCAATGGCACTGGAGCCGTTGGGCAATCGGAGGGCCGCTACCGGGACAGCAGAGTGGGCTGTTCCGGTAGGAACCCACCCCTCCATGGTTATTAATACATGAAATTGATACAAATAAAGGGGACATTAGGACAGGGATGGTAGGCATGTTGGTCCACTTATGCATGCCCCTTACAGACTTCTTAGGAATGGGGTGAGGTTAACAGTAGATAATCTAAGGTTAAAATTTTGGGGGTTTGGGGAACAAAACACTGAGTCAGGTAGTGTATTCTAGGCATTGACCACTCTGTTGCTGAAGTAGTATTTCCTGCAATCGAGTTTGGTGCGGTTTACCTTAACTTTGTATCTATTGTGTGCTCGTGTATTGTTGTGGTTAAAGCTGAAGTAGTCATTGACAGGTAGGGCATTATAGTAAATAATTTTATGTACTACGCTTAGGTCTGGCTGAAGGCAGCGTAGATCTAAGTTTTCTAAGCCCAAAATTTAAATATTTCAATATTCTCTGCTTTCTGTCACCCAGATTTACTCTATGTTTTTTTAAAAGCAAAATTTCTCCTTCCCTCTCTTTCTAAAATTATATTAAGGACATAATAGAGACTGAGATTGCCATTAAGAGGCAAATAGCTTAGCTTGATATGTAAATCTGACGTTAACACCTGGGAAACGTTGGTTACATTAGCTGGTCCAGGATCGGCTCTAGGCTAGGTCAAGTCAAAGCTCTATGAGAGAGGTGCAAACTCAATATCATTGAGGAGCGGTTGTGTTTGATCTTCGGAAACATGACTAATATGGGCATGGCCAGCTGGATGTCACTCATGTTGGGGGTGCCCGCAGCCCTCCCAAATTTCATTTTCACTGGCAGAGGCACCTTGGGCCAGTCCTTCACTGTTTCCAGGGTGGCCCCACAGGCCCAATCTAAAAATGGGTCAGGTCTGGCTCACAGACCTTGAGGTTGATACCCCTGCTCTATGACTTGGGAGGATTTAATGCCCCTCTCCCAAATTTGTAATGAATAGATCAGCGGTTCGGCCCAGTTCTAAGAACTGGTAGCGCCGGCAGCGGGAGGCTCTGCCCAGAAGTGTCAGAGAAGTTACACTTCTCTGTGCAGAAGTGTTACATGTGAGAGTGCGGGCGAACCAGTAGTAAAGGGTTTTAGAACCCACTTCTGGAATATATAAATATTTCAAGATGAAGGCAAGAAACTGCTCAGCAAGTACTCTCCCCCATCCCAATTCTCTCATGCACGGATCTTCACCCTGTCTCAGGATGGGGGGGGGGGGAACTGTCTGGAGCTGAAAATCATAAATGTAAAACTCAAAAACTTGAAATAAAGAAACAAGAGGGCACACTTTGAAATTCCTAACAAAATCGGACCATGAGCCAAACTATAGAGGGCATCAGTATATGACTTTGCTTAGGGTGCCTAATCATCTAGAGCTGGCTCTGGGCAAGTTATAAGTATGATTAATAAATTAATTTGCCAAAACAGATTTAATTTAACATGAAGGAACCTCAAACATCTATATGGGCATCTCTTCCTTCTCTTCCTGGGAAGCAAAAAGAATTCTGAAGTTTTCACTTTTGTTTAAGTAACAGGTTTTTGTGCTGTATGGGACCGAAGACTGTGCCTGATGTAAAATAAGAATGATTGGAGTACTTAAGCATAAATTACCATAAAATCAGTTGTGACTATCTATAATTCCAAGTCTAGACAACATGACAAACTTCAGTAAATGAAAATCAGAAATTACCGACCTCCTTTTTCTGTTTCATGAGTGAGTAGCATTCAGAAGGCTCGTTGCGATACATTCACGCTACACTAAATTGTGATTTAGCTTTTCCGTGATCACGCAATTCGCATTTCTGCCTCTATTCGTGAGTTATACTCTATCATCTGTGAAGCTTGCCTGAGTTGCCCTAATTATAGGATATGTGGTTAATATTATTTTAGCATTGAAGCAAAAATATTCCTCCGAAGTTAAAATAAAACAGTGGGTGTTTATGTTCTTGAAGCAGCATGAAAGATGTTTTACATCTGTTTACACAACTACAAAAATTCAGAAATAATTCAGAAAAAGTATTTCAAAATGCAGAGCAGTGCCAATGCAGCTCTTACTCTTAAAAACAGCCACGTCTTTTTCCTAATATTACATCCCTGCACGCTGCAACTACAGATGCTCCATTTGAGCTTCTGAATGCGCTGAAGGACTATTAGTTTTATTTTTAGTCAAATATGAAGCGTTGTACAGACTGGCTACTTTTAAGGGGGAAGGAAAGATAATGGATAGTCTCAAAAAATTACTTTGCTGGTGAGTAAATGTTTTAGGAGAGTCATATAGGTTCAACTAGGTCAGAAGGAGGTAACTTGGGGTTCAAAGGTCATATTGAGCACTCCTTGGGAAGCTGGAAAGTTGCAGTGTGAGAGGAGCTATTCACTTATGTATTTATCAATCATATTTTTAAAAAACACCCATCTCCTTCATAGATCGACTCAGGGTGGTTTGCAAATAGACATAAAAATATAAAAGCTATATATAAACATAATAAAAACCAATTATAAACAGCCAAAAAATAGTACACAGATGTATACAATTTTATTATACAAATGGGCAGGGTTTGGAAGGTTTTGACACCCAACGAAGAAAGAAAATGTGTGAAGAACACACACTTTACACGGTTTTGGGGAAAAGAAAGAGAGAGATAAGATTCAATAGATTAAAGCTGTAAAATACAATTTGGAAAATGCACATTTTCTGATATTTATCAACCACTGAAAATGTTTATGGGGGACCTTATTGCGGTAAAATCATCATCTCTAAAAGGCGGGTGCCTCAAAATCTGCCCATGAGGAAATTATTTAACAGATTAACAGAGTTGGAAAGGACCTTGCAGGTCATCTAGTCCAACCCCCAGCTCAAGCAGAACACCCTACATCTGCCTCTACCTAGGATTGAACTCGCAACCTCTTGACTGTGAGGGAAAAGCTCAAAGGTGGTTTTTCAAAAGGCAACTGGACTATTTCTTCTTTGAGGAAGAAGACACCGTTTCATTTCTCATCCAAAAGCTTCTTGGATGAAAAGCGAAATATCTTCTTCCTCCTCAAAGGAAAAAAAAGAAAAAACAGTACAATTGCCTTTTGAAAAATCACCTTTGAGACAACCATGACCTGGATTACTGAGAATCTCCATAGACATTCAAGTCTTCGCTTGCTGATCTCATTCATAGATCAAAGAAAGAGCGGTTCCAAAGCCAGGTGGAAAATCCAAACTGCTCTTCTCCATGCCACCAAACTTCATAATAAAATATTTAATAATTTGTTCTCCTTTAAGAGCATCCAAAATCTACAGGCTAATAGAAGGGAACTGGAATGTGCCTACTCTGCCCAAATGCATTAGGCAGAAAGAAATAAACAAGAGAAATTTTTTTTAAGAATATGGATGTACGCTAAAATAAAGGCTGGGGACAGTGCAGTCGTATTTTATTATTATTATAATTAAATCCTATAAAAAAGTGGCAGGACGAGGGAGAAAATGCCTAACTTTAGACCTTCCTTCCTTCCTTCCTCCTTTCTTTCCTTCCCTTCACTTCCCTTTAGTCAATCTTGATTCCTGCTGATTGCATGAATAAGTCCATACGGCTTTTCTTATAAATATTTTTCAGAAACAGATTGCCATTGCCTTCTCCCTCAGGCTAAGAGAATTCTAGAACTTAACTGAATGTTGTAAAAGAGACAACAATATGGAAAATAGGCCTTCAATGTTGTAAAGAGATTAAATTATACGAATGGAGTTGAATTACCCAGCAAAATCCCTGGTTGCAGAATTAAGCACATCTAGACAAGAACAATTCTGAGTCAAGTAGATTTTCATGAGTAGGTTAATAGGAAATGTCTACTATCTAGAATATAATGTGGGGTCTCAGGAAATATTTAGCTCAATACTTTACTAATAAAGTAAATGACAGCATGATAGAACTGAAGCCATCCTCCCCACAGAGAATACTGAATCGGCAGCATTCAAAATCACCACAATTGTGTTATATCTATGTTTAGGATACCAACATGGTAAGATCTTTAAATGTAACTCCAGTCACAGTCTCCCAATTGTGGTAACAGCTGCTGAAAATCTCTAGGTAACATCATTTTCTTCCGTCAGTCAATGAAGCTTCCTTTCCATTGAATTAACAGTAAGAGAGGACAATTTCCAGTTTGCAAAATCTGAGGAAATAAGCTGTAAAGGATATTATTGGGAAATGGTGAGGGAAGATAATTCCAACCATTTAAAAAGAAATCTCAAGAGGTTTCTATAAGATCTGTTTTGTAATTACCATTCAATATGCAAATTCACTAAAGTGGGAACACTGCTTTAACTCTTGCCTATATACCTCCCTAGATAAAGTTTTATCTGCATCAACGAAATTGCAACATTTAAAAGAACTATGTCAAGTCTATACAATTACAGGAATGCAATCAAGACTGTGATTTTGTCCAATTAAAAAGAGGAGCCTTAGTCAACTCAAGATTCAGCTCTTCGGCTGAATGTATTCCAGAAGTTTTTCCTACTCAATTCTTCTTCTGCTGGCTTTTGATACTATGACGTGTGTGTCTGTGTGTTTGCTTCTATCTATATACATGCAAATAAGCAATTTGGACAGTGGGGTTAAAGTAATCATAAAATCAAAGAATATAAGATTTGGAAATGACCTATGAGAGCGTCTAGTCCAGTGATGGTGAACCTATGGCACGTGTGCCACAGGTGGCACGCGGAGCTATATCTGCTGGCACCCAAGCCGTTGCCTTAGCTCAGCTCCAGCACACATGTGTGTGCTGGCCAGCTGATTTTTGGCTCATGTGGAAGCTCTGAGTGGGCATTTTAGGTTTATGGAGGGCTTCAGGGGGGGCGTTTTCATCCTCCCCAGGCTCCAGGGAAGCCTCTGGAGCCTGGGGAGGGCAAAAAACAGGCCTACCAGGCCCACCGGAAGTCGGGAAATGGTCCATTTCCGGCCTCCAGAGGGCCTCTCCAGAGGGCATTGAATTATGGGTGTGGGCACTCGCCCATGCATGATAATGCGTGCGCACACGCTTTTGGCACCCGAGGGAAAAAAAGGTTCGCCATCACTGCCTTAGAATATACTACATATTTCCTTGCTTTTCAAACAGTAATATTACTACTTGTGCTGCTGCTGCTGCTACTAATAATAATGCATAGTGAATTTATATACCATTGTATTCCCAGCAAGTTTGAACACTTTACTCCAGGGGTGAAATGCTACCAGTCGGGTCCGGTTCGCAGAACCATTAGTGGCGGCAGCGTGAGACTCCACCCACCTGCCTGGACATTGCCACTTTCTTTTTTTTTAACCCTCTGCACATGCACAAGGCATTCTGTGCATGCACAGAGGGTGAAAAAGCATGTGTGCGAACGGAGTGCACGTGCACAAAGTGTACACTTTCTAAACAGTAAGGAAGGTAAGTAGATTTCACCACTGCTTTACTCCTACTGGTATTGCTGTAACACAGCTGTATGCAGCTGTATGCAGCAGGTCAGAATCTCCCTTGATATTTGAGGTTACCTCTCTACTATTTGAGGTAACCTCTCTGCCACTCTACTTGTAGCACCTTCTGTGCAATAAAACTGACCATTCTTCTACATGTAACAACTGCAACTTTATGAAAAAAGAAATATTGTAAAATACTGAATTAGAAAATATATATTTATTTAGATCTCTGCAAACCTTAGGATACTGTGGTTATGTCAAATGACAGCTGTTCCTAGATTCCAATAATTCAGGGGAATTGTCAACAATTGCTTTTCTGTACAAAATTGTTTTGTTCTTATTTATCATGGCGAATGCAGCAAATAGTTTGTTCTTTTGATCTTTCCATTTCATAAAGGAAAGATATTGCTATGGCTGTGCTGCTAAATAAATAGCACAGATCATCAAAGTAACCCAGGACTTGCTAGATGATCTGTGATCTAAAAGCCCATTTCATAAGTTATATAAATGGATGAACTGAGAAGAAAATAGTTCCAGTGATTATATGACTGGTCCACTATGACTCAGATCATTGTCCAGCAAGCAGAATGGGAGAAGAAACATATTCCTTTCTTCATCTGTTAAAAAGCAATCCAACAGTGATTACGAGCAAGAACATGAAAAGGATAGGAAAAGAAAAGGCCTGTCAGCAAAATAATTTCAGCAAGTCGACTAGATGGGAAAAGCAGGAACTTAGAATAGGAAGTGTGCTCTGATGAAACATTTCCCACTTGGGAAATGGAAAAATCATGACTATGAAAGTTCTATATATTCTTTGGAAATCTACATTTGGTCCTTGATATTTGCTAGACTGAAAAGGGTCCTGTCTAAATTTGTGGACAGTCTTTGCAAGTGGATGAAGACAGTGAATTGATTTAAGAGTATGTAATTTCTTATAGGGCACAAATATTCACACCGATGCAGCTACGGCTGCCACCCCATCAGATAATAATAAACTGGCTTCCACATAAACATGCTGGTTTAAATGTGTGAGAGCTATATTTTGATTTGACATACCATCATTTGATTTCAATATTCATTTGGGGAAATCCGGTTTAGTAAGTCAGTGTAAATTGTAAATTTAGTCAGTCATTTAATCAATCGTAAATTTAGTCAGTAAGTCGATGTAAATTACACACCTTACAAACATGGTTGTTAAACATAAACATAAGTAGTGAAACTTTGGTGTACTGACTTAGACAATGTAGTACCAAAATGATTTACACAATCAAGATCTTTTGTGTAACTGGTAAAGCAAAACTAGAGATCTTTTCTATAATCCATAAATTATTACTAATAGAATCTTCTATGCCTCTGTCTTTTCTGAATCCAACTTAAAGCATATGTTTCTCCTTCTTATTTAATTGTCATCCTCAATTTCTTTATATTGTTTAATGTTTAGACATAACTCCTTGTCTCCTTTTGTTCTTCTTCTTTCTTGAAACTTGCTGTTTTGTTGGATTTTCTTCTGTATCTGCTTTTTGTTTTCTGCTTTCTTCAGGTAGTATCAACATATTGGCAAACAGGCATTTAATTTTTAAAAACATTTTTTTCCTTTTAAGTGTGCTTTTTGTTTGCTTGCTTGCTTTCTTCATCTCAGTTCTTCAGGTTTTTTTTAAAAACCAATAAAACCATTAAATCTATCTGTAGAATATTGTCAATCTCATATCTTCTTGTTCTAATGAATGTCCTTGTTTTATTTAAATTGTAATTCTGCAGAAAGAAGTGTGTAATCTGAACCGTAGCCAGCACTAGGTCTTGTTTTGGCTGACCAAATACAGTTTCTCCATCTTTGTTTGCTAAATATATAATCAATTTTATTTTAATATTATTAATCCAGTGATGTCTATGTGTAAAGTCATCTTTTATAGATTTTGGATCTGACATTATAAAGCAGTGTTTCTCAACCTTGGCAGTTTGAAGATGTGTGGACTTCAACTCATAGAATTCCCCATAGAATTCCCTCATAGAATTCCCCAGCCAGCAACGCTTCTTGGAGTTGAAGTCCACACATTTTTAAACTGCCAAGATTGGGAAACACTGCTATAAAGGGACAAGACTAGATTCTTTGACAGGCAGAAGCTATCTCCAAGGTGCGAGAGCTGTGAACGCTGCTAGGAGAAATATATTCTATTTATCATTTCTCAGTTGTAGATGTTGATTCATGCTGATTGCAACATACACTTTAACAAGTTAATAAAGGTTTTTAAAGGGTTAGGGTTACATCTACATCTAAATGGGAGGAAGGCAAGAGAAAGAGAAGTGATGTGGTCATGGAATGGAATGGAATGGAATGGAAGGAATCCCACAACTCAGCATAATCAGAGAAAACTGTCATTCTTACCATCTTAAAGTGAAGTGACATTCATACTTTCCCTTTTTACCACTTTCTTGCACTGCACTCTCACTGAGGGCAAAGCACATCTTAAACCCTTATCTCTAATGATCCTGGATGATGAGCAGATACATATCTTTCACAACATCATTAGGGAACATATCCTTACTCTCATGTCACCCTTTAAATGTTTTTTCCAAAGGGGCAGTCTTTTTTGGACATTGCTATTTGGAGTGTCACCCATGTAACAGTGTTTCAGAATAGAATAGAATAGAATAGAATAGAATAGAATAGAATAGAATAGAATAGAATAGAATTCTTTATTGGCCA
>JANHGD010001461.1:51879-64677 GCA_027560375.1 Imantodes cenchoa
TGCATTTGCTTATTTTATATTGGTAAATAATATAAAATCTGTATTGAATTTTTTGATAAGATGTTATGGTATATGTATTGATGCCTATATGAAATATATTAAAAATAAAAAAATTGCAAATAAATAAATAAACAAACACCTCTGAGTACTTACAAAACAAGCACAATAATTTATGTTTTTGGAATGTGGGTGAACTCTGATGCCATACATTCATAGAATTCTCGTGGTTAATTATGGTACATTGTATAATCAAACAGATGTTTAGGCTGGATTTGGTATTCTTTAATCCACCTATGAAATCCTTCCCAAGGACCTGAAATAGGTAGATGTTCTTGTTTGATGGTGTTATAGATAGCAATATCCATAGCACCTAGACCAGTGACGGCAAACCTTTTTGGCACCAAGTGCCAAAAAGAGAGCATGTGTGCGCGTGCGGGGCACCGAGTGCCAAAAAGGGAGCACTTCACATGCGCACACACGCACACTCGTCTGGGCCAGGACCAGGAAGAGGAGTTGCCCAGGGGGCATGCATGCGCCGAAAAATGTACTTCTGGTTTCCGGCGTGCACATGCATGCTGGCCGACAAGTCTTCCGGTTACTGCCATGCATGTGCACATGCCAATCAGCTGGTCAGCGCACATGCTCACACTGAAAAACAGAAGACCAGCTCTTCCAGTTTCCAGCACTGCAGCACAAATAAAGGCCAGCTGATCGTCACATACGCATGCTTGTCAGAAACCCAGAAGAAGAACGGCTGATGCCGCGCATGCCAGGCAACATGGCTCTGTGTGCCACTTCAGGCACGTGTGCCATAGGTTCACCATCAGGGACCTAGACTTATATGCCACCCCATAGTACTTTATAGCAACTCTCTGGGCAGTTTACAGAGTCAGCATATTGGCTCCAACAATCTGGGTCCTCATTTTATTGACCTTGGAAGAATGGAAGGCTGAGTCAACCTTGAGCTGGTCAGGATCGAACTGCTGGCTGTAGACAGAGTTTGCCTACAATACAGCATTCTAACCACTGCACCACAAGGGCTCCTATCATCCTAAGACAGTGATAGCGAACTTATGACACGCGTGCCACAGGTGGCACATGGAGCCATATCAGAGGGCACATGAGACGTTGCCCTATATCAGCTCCAAGGCTTCCCTGAAGCCTCGGAGTGCAAAAAATGGCCCAATAGGCAAACTGGAAGTTGGGAAAAATGGACTTCTGGTTTGCCTGTTGTGCTGTTTTTCGCACTCTGGAGGCTTTAGGGAAGCTTCCTGAAGCCCTGGAGTGTGAAAAACAGTCCACAAGCAAACCGGAAGTTTGGGAAAATGGACTTCTAGTTTGCCCATTGTGCTGTTTTTCACACCCCCTTTGGCTGAGCATGGCTGGCTCAGGAATTCTGGCAATTGAAGTCCACGAGTCATAAAAAGACCATTGTTTTCCACCACTGACCTAAAGGATAATCCTAGTGTTATGCCGGTAGCACTTTTTGAAATGAAAGAAACAATTGAGTAAACATGCCAATGGTTTCCTTGGCATGCACTTGAGATGTTGCAGTTCAAGAGGAGAGGAAGAATTCTCAGCATTGGTTGCAACCAACACTTTCAACAACAGAGCGGCCAATGCCTGGAATGCACTACCTGACTCTGTGGTTTCTTCCCCAAACCCCCACAATTTTAACCTTAGACTGTCTACTGCTATCCCCATTTATTTGTATCCATTTCATGTATTCATAATCACATTGATGTTGACAAATAAATAAAATAAATAAAAACCAAATGCAGAATTCAAGCTTCCTTGCTTCCCGTCTGCTGCAGGGAGGACAACAAACTCTATGGGTGGTTCTGAAAGCAATGCAGCAAAGGAATTGGAAAGGGATTGGGTTGAAAAGCGATTGTACTCTTAGGAACATGAAGAGAATCTCTCTGCAGTGCACTGAGTCACCAAAGTGGTGCATCCTACACATTGATTCATAATTCAGCATATTAGCTGCCTGGTCATAAGCTACAAGGACTTCCTTTAGAGCAGTGGTTCCCAACAAGGGGCCCACGCCCCACAGGGGGGCAATTTGATTTTTAGTGGGGGCAATTGGAACCTTGTTTAAACCAATTTAATGGCCTTTTAAGCTTCCTCTGCATGAGTTGGGAACCACTGCTTTACAGTTTATTCCTTTTAATTGTGTGCGTGCCTGGGTAGCAATTTGCTTACCTCAAACACCCAGAAGGATAGGTCTTATTTCCACTATATATCAGTCTCAATCTCCTCTGCACCTGGTGAACCTATGGCATGCGTGCCCAAAGTGGCATGTGAAGCCATGTCACCCGACATGCACGGCCTTGCCTGTTTGTCTTCCGGGTTTCTGGCACGCACACGCATGCAATGATCAGCTGTCCTTTGCATGCACGGCAGTGCCAAAAACTAGTATGCCCATGTGCGCCGGCCAACTGATTGTTGGGTCTGCATGTGCGCCAGAACTGGAAATTTGGTTTCTCCAGAGTACGGCCCCAACGGGCGTGTGTGCACACACGTTCAGGTACGACTTGTCAGGCCAAAGCCATTGTCGAGTTGGAGACTTTGGCCTGCCACATGAGAGGATGTAGAGTGTATTAGGACTGTAGGAATTTGGGAGGGGTGGTTGCCTGAGGGGATAGTGGTTTAGACTAAATAATAAATTCTTTCCAGAGATTCAAGGTCATCCTTTGTTCAGCATTTGGCCGGAAGCAGTTAGGAGGGCCTGACACGTCGGGACACCAGAGTGGTTCATGTGATGCACTTGTGGGAGTGGGAACAGGGGATGAACTTTAAACTAGGTGGGAAAACCTCCCAGGACTTTTGATTCGGGTTTTCCCAGTTGTGCTGACACGGCTCTGTTAATAAATCATTCTTTCGGAGAAGGCTGAGTGATGGACTTTGATTTATTTCTCGGATGCTATTTGGAACACTGACAGTACATCCTTGTAAGCTTTCAGTGATAATTGAAATAATATTCAGTAATATTTGACTTTTTAAAGTTATTCAGATATCCCAGAGTCACGAGAATTATCTGTATATCCAACACATCCGGAAGTTGGGAAACACTATTCTAACTTCAAAATCTATCACAAATCTTATATGTGATTATATTGTTACGGGGTTTAAACCTTCAAAATTCTCACATACATACACATACATAGATTAAAAATATTATTTGAACCACATTAGGAGCATGTTTCATTTGGCTTAGATGTTAATAAAATGTCAGAGAGATGGCTTACTTTACATATATAGCAGGATAAGTAAGGAATAAATTCTATCACTTCAGAGATCTCAAGACTCTGCTACCCAAAGATCACACTTTGAAAACAAAATACAGTAATGGAAATCAAACTTTTTTTTTCATCACCTCACGTCCTCACCCAATAACTTTACAGAGAGAATGAATGGGAAGAATGAAACATCAAGGGATAAAAAACTGCATGTATTTATTTTTTCTGGATGCTTTAGAAAAAAACATACTGTACTTAAATGCAGTACAGTTATCATAAAGAGCAAAGGTTATAGAAAATTGTAACAAGATCAATCGGCCAGAGTGCTACTGATGAACACCAAGGACATATTTATTTATTATATTTGTTATTGCAAGTTAATAACAATAATCCTGTGCAAGTTAAAAATTTGAGAATTTGATCTACCTGAAACGATAGTCATTAGTGATTTTATTGCATTTATTACTGTTGTAGATTTGATTCTGCATCAATGAATTGTGCTGCTTTGTTATAGAAAGTGTTTCTCCCCCACCCCTCTAACTGGAGCGAGCTCAGAAATTTCGGGAGCACAATGAAAAAGGAAGTATGCACTGTATATGAAAACAATATACTCCACATATGAAAAGGACATTAGTATAGAAAATTATAAGCAAAATGTTCAAAAAGAAGACAAATATTCTAAAATCAGTGACTTCATCTATAATTCTGTTTGCTGTTTTGGTTACCTTGTCTCAAACTGGAGATCTGCAAAGGAAAAAGTGAACATTAGGAAAAAAAATTAGTGCCCTCTGCACATTCAACTTAATAGTAAGTTCCAATGAAAACACATAGAAGATTCAATGTGTTGATTTGGAAATCAAATAATGTTCAACACAACTGTAAATTATGAAGTGTGCAAACATGAATATTTTTTCCTCTCCTTCTATCTAATAGAGCAAGGATCCTTAAACTATGGCCCGTGGGCCGGATGCGGCCCGCCAATGCAAAGTATTCAGGCAGCAGAGTGGTGGGATTAATCCCTGCCCCTCACTGTCAGCCTTATGTTCCAGCGAGTATCCACTCAAGTCACACTTTTTTCACTGGTTAAGCTGCACTTCTGATCACACAGCTACTGCCAAAAGTAAGGCCAGGCCGAAGGGTGTGGGGGAGGGCCAGCTGAGGGGTGATCTTGCTAGTGCAGCCACATGATCCAGGGCTGGTGTTTGAATAGGGGAGGGGCTGCTGCTGCCTTGAAAAGCAGCTCTGGGTTTCCAAAGTACTGCTTTAAATTAAAAGTCTTTGAAAACATTTTAAAAGCAACCAAGAAGCCTTTTGGGATGTATTTCATAGCCATGTGATCCAGGGCTGGTAGGAGAGTAGGAGAGGGGCTTTTAAACCAATTTGGTACATCTACCAAATTGGTTGCTGAACAATTTTGGTAGCTTTCATGTGTGTGGATACACACGCACAAGTGTGGCAAATCAAAATCAAATGCAAAAGCAAATAATTTTGAATTCTCCTTCAGGCTTAAAAGACCTTTAAGCCCTGTAATCAGTGGTGGGTTCCCGCTGGTACGCTTGATTTTTATGCAGCTGCCGGTGAGCACACGTGTATATCTAATTGCGTTATTGTGCTTCCTGCGCTTGCGCAGGCAGTAAATTCGCACGAGGAGACGCTTCTTCGTGCGAGATTTCGGCATTTTTTGGCTTCTGCGGTGTGCTCACCGGCAGCTGTGTAAAAATCCGGGCGTACCGGCAGGAACCCACCACTGCCTGTAATCTATATAAATAAAAATGTAAATGTTCATTTGTTCAAAATTTTTAATCTCCGAAAGTTCTTCACGCTTGCTTTGAAATTTTGACACAATGTTGCATTCAAAGACATGTGTTTTTATATACCTATATTATATAGATGTCCCACCTGTGACAGGTAAAAACTGCAGGTGCTTAAAACAGGACCTTAAAGCAGGTCCTTTGTATATCTGACTGCCAGTTTCCACCATTGTTATAGGTCAGAGAGGCATTTATGTCTGCAAATAAAACACACTGTATTTTTCAGAGTATAAGACACACCTTTTACACCCAAAAAGAGGGTGAAAACTTGGGTGCCAATTTTGTGCTAATCAGTTGTTGAATCTGGATGCAAAGGCCACAGCAACATGTGGCTGGGTACAGTTAGTCCCAAATAATTAAAAAAAGTAGTGTAGTTTCCTATCCCTTCCCTGGCTACCTCCCTGCTGGCAGGCACTCATAGGTCCTGCCGCTGCTGCTTGTAAAGCAAGAAGCCTTTGGCTGGAACCAAAGGGGAAGGAACCATGTGGGTTCCTATAGAGAGGAGAAGAGAGGGGCGTTCACTGACAGCTTCTCTCAGCCTGTCATTACTTCTGTGCTATAGTGATCCCTATTTTTTGTAGCTCTGTATTTATTGGTATCTTACTAATAGCAATTTTGAATCCCTAGGAAACATGTCAAAGAAAATAAAAATTGACTGTGAGTTCAGGATCTTTAGATTCCTTGGGTTCAGCAGGTACAGCTTAGGAAGGTGAAAGGCAAAAAAAATTGACTGTTAAATTGGCCATGCCCACCCAGTCACATGACCACCTAGCCACACCCACCCAGCCGGTCCGGCCCCCCAACAGTCTGAGGGACTGTGAATCAGTCCAGTTTAAAAAGTTTGAGGACCCCTGTAATAGAGCATCGTGACACAAACTCAACAGTATTTACTTCAAATATAGTACTGTAATTTATAATTAGTACTGCAAATCCACTAGATATGCAGAACAGTACAGTAAAAGACAACAGGATTCTGGAATGTATTTTAGACTGAATGATGCCTTCTTCTCAATATGAACAGACTTTTCTTGTAAATTAGATTATGAAACAGATAGGATTAGAACACTGTCCCCAATATACTTGAAAGTTTGTGTCCAATTTGATGTGTAAACTTAGGATACTTCTGTCATAACTCAGATATCTTAAGAAGAAATGTAATCTTTAATAAATTGATCATGATGCAAGTATATATCCATTGCCACACAACATAACCTTAACCACTAACAGGATAATTCATACATATTCATCATCATGCTGTATGAATTATCCAAAAGCTCAGAAGCTGCCACAAAGAAGAGGGAGTCAAGCTATTCTTCAAAGCACCTGAGGGCAGGACAAGCAGCAATGGATGGAAACTAATCAAGGAGAGAAACACCACAGGAGAAATTTCCTGACAGAACAATTAATCAATGGAACAACTTGCCTCCCTAAGTTGTGAATCCTCCAGCACTGGAGGCTTTTAAGAAGATATTGGACAAACATTTGTGTGAAATGGTATAGGTAAAGGATTTCCTGCCTGAGCAGGGGGTTGGACTAGAACACCTCCAAGGTCCCTCCCAACTCTGCTGCATGAACATAGCAGAACAATACCTTGGTCCATTAACTCAGTACAGTATTGAGTTATATAAGAGTTTTCTGTCAATTCTGGTCGATGCCTTGTCAGTGTAGGGCTTCCTGCCAATGTAGGACAAAATTTGCTTTATTCAGTATGCCAAACCCTGAATACTACTTACTCCTTTTTGTGGCTGTTGCATAGCCTAACCCCAGCATTATCTCAGATCTCGCGTATATTTATTTATATAGAGCCTTATTAGCACTCCCACGCAAACATGAGTTAACTGCAACTTTCCTTGAGAGTCATAGCCAACTAGATGCACGGGAAATTACTTTACTTCTAGGAGTATCTTTTGTGCCGAAATGCCAGTCGTTTGATCCTTCGGGCCGTGCACGCCAGCTCAAGTTTCAAATCAAAACGGGAGGGAGAAAATAAATCGGAACTCCCGATTCCCAAAGTCGGCAGGTAAAGGCCGAAAACAAACCGGGATCGCCTTCCTGGAAAGCGAGCGCCGTTAAGATTTGCTTTCCAAGTAAAAGCGCACGGGATGAAGTGCACCCCTCTCCAAGAAAGCCTAGACGTGCCCAGCGGTCACCAATGCATAAGTTTGTGGGAGAGGGGCACAAAAATCAGGAATATTGGATTTTTTTTAAAGAAACAAAACCCGGTGGTAGGTTGCCGGTGTGCTAGCATTTTGCTACGGACGCTGCGCTATTTCTGGGTCTGATGCTTTCTCTGCCGCCGCGGGAGAAACCCGAGAATGGCGGGGAGAAAAGCGGGGGCGTGGGGCTTCTTGGCGAAGGAGCCAGTGGAAAAACAGAGGGGGCCGAGGCGGAGCATTTGGGGAGGGGGGTCGACTTCTTCGCCGCCGAGGTTGGGCCTGGAAGCCGCCCGCTGCTTCCCCTCCTCCTCCGGGTTCGGGGGGTCCCCGGGCTCAGCCCCCGAACGCCCCTCTCTTCCGTTCGCCATGTCATTTCCTGTGCTAATAAGATGGTGGTCACGGCCGGGAGGGAGGGAGCCGCCGCAGCTGCCGCCTCCCCCTCTGCCACCGCGCCCGGCCCGGACCCGGGACCCGTCCTCGCCTGGGACTAGCGAGCCAGGCTGGACTGGCCGGGCCGGCGCCGCAGGAGGAGGCGGAGGCAGAAGACGACGGGGGTGGCAGAACGGGTGGCCGCCACAAGAACTGCGCTGCCCCCGGACGACGAGCCAGGGCCCCGCAGTGCCGAGGTGAGTCAGCCCTTCGGTAGCCAAGGTGGCGACGAAAATGGCTGCGGCGAGCAGGCGGGGGTGGAGGGAAGGCAGCTGGGCGAGCGCTAGTTGGGGGTCTGGGGGCCGTTGCGGGCGGGAGGCCGTGGCTACGGTGGAGGGGCTTGCTCGGCAGTCCTCGCCCAGCAGCGGCGGCGGAGGGCGCGGCCAGCCAGGTAAGTAGCCGCCTCGATTTTTCCCTCTTCCCCTTCTGGGACGAGCGCTGAGCTCGGCGCAGCCCAGCCCCTTCCTCCCCTCCTGCCGCTGCTGCCACCGTCTCCTCTGCTCCTCTCTTGCCTTGCCTCTCCTCTCCCTCCCCCCTCCCTGTTACGCTACGTCCAATGAATGACGCGGACGCGCTCCAATGGGCGGCCGAGGAAGCCAGCGAGCGGTCCCGGAGGGAACATGTGGGCGGGGTCCCAAAGCCACTGGGTGACTTTGGGAGCGCCGCGGGAGGAGGAGGAGCGTCCGAAGTCGAGGGCGGGGCTTATTTTGCTGTACTTCCCGAGGAGCAACGTCCCGCTCGAGAAAGTGAAGTTGGCTGCTGCGTCAACTGATTTTGGACTCCGTGCAAAAAGTGGATTTTGGATTCCGTGCAAAAAGGGTCAAGGACTCTTGCAGTGGTCCCGCCTATAGGCTGTTACGCTAGGCGATGAGGCAGAGATGGTTTGGGCTAAAAGATACAATTGGCGTCAGCAGAAATCTCTGCTACCGTTCAGGAATGTATAGTTCAGGAAGATTGGCAAATGCCCTGTTGGTCAATTGCAGGAAGGGAAAATACAGCTGTCAATGTCAGAAATAACGTGTATCGTTCAGGCCACTACGGCGTAGAACTGGAGAAGGGGCGTGATGACAAAACGGTCGAAGTCACAAAAATGACTGAAAGACAGAAACGAGACCAAAGGCAGGAAAACAAAACGATGAATTTCGTCTTGGTTTAGTTTGAGGGGAGTGTGATTGTACAAAACTCTCCATTATGTAGAAACGTGTGTTCTTCACTAAATTGAAACCTTGGGTCATCCAGAGTGGATGGTCGGAAAGTAATGATTGATAAAAGAAGAAGAGCTTGTGGTTAAACTTTGTCATTTAGATACAGCGAGAGCTACAAACTTAAATGGTTTTTAAAAAGGAGGAGTCAATCCATGGTAGATAAAGCTGTTAATGCTTCCTTGTTATGGTGGCTTAATTTCTAATATAATAGGTAGCCTTATAACACTTTTTTTTCAGAAACATGAACTAGAGGGTGATGATATCTCCTTTTTTGCTTGCAAGAAATCATTTTGGGAATGAATATGGACCAGGTGGATCTCTTGTCTGATCTAGTATGGATCTGTTTATGTTGTTAATTCTTGTTGTCAATCAGCCAATCAGCCATCCTATTGCCTGAACATTATCATTATTGAGCTCCTTATTAGTAAATAAACTACCCTGTTATTTAGATGTTATTTAGATGTTCTTTCCATTCATTATAAATACAACCTTGAAGAGGTAGACTAGGCTGATGCTGCTACAGTATTTACGACTTTATTTCAGGGCTTCAGTCTTTCAGGGCTTCAGTATATTGCATGCTATGATTTAAAGAAATAAAATGAAGTATGAGTGGCATATTAGCTATAAGCCATATTAAAATTAAGTCTGCATAGCCTTGAAATAAAGGCAGATAGTTTCTCATCAAGAAAAGAGCCATCCTATGTAGGCACAGATATGCTGTCTTGCAGTTTCAGTAATTGCATTATTGAGAGCCAGGGTATTTTCCCCCTGATTTTTTTCTTTGTTAAAATATTCCCTCCTATTGCAATCAGTGAGAGGAAATTCCAGTACCAGCATGAAGCTAACATAGCTGCTCTTGTTTCCAGAACATTAAATTTTGGAATTTACTATCGATGGGAACATTTTGAATCATTTCAAGCTAGCGGAATTAGGTGTTAACAGTACCTTTAAAAGCCCTTAAGGTATTTTTTTAAATGCATATTTTAAGTTGCCTACAATCATAAAAGTGAAACCTGATTAATGTATCCAAAATTATGAACAGCTGTTAGCAAAGGTACTTTGTCAAAAGGTAACTGGATTTTGTTTTTCCTTGAAGATGTTTCACTTCTCATCTGAGAAGCTTCTTCAGTTCCTCCTCAGAACTTTTTGGATGAGAAGCGAAACATCTTCAAGGAAAGCCAAAGAAAGTCCAGTTGCCTTTTGAAAAAACACCTTTGGGACAGCCATGACCTAAATGACTGAGAATCTCCATCTCCACCATTACTTTATTTCTATGATTAGTCATTAAGGGAAGAGTCATGCCTAGATTTTGCAACTCCTATAATTTTAAGAATTCAGGAAAATGAAGGTTAATGTATTTAGAGATTCAGAGAGAAGCCATGTACTGAATGAATTTATTATTCCATAAGCCCCACAGCATCCTATGTCTCTTAAATGCTGCTGGGTACATAATGCTCATTTCACAACAATTTAGATCAGGGAGGTCCTCTTAAAAAAATAGCATTTATATTACATTAAGCTGGCTTTTCAAAGACCGGGACTGGTAGAATATGTAATTGAAAGACACTTTATTAAAATATCCTATAGTGTGTTCATTGTTGAATGTATAGTCCAGGTCTCTATAAAACTAACTTTTCTCTCCAATCTGAATAATTTTTCTTTTTCCATACCTTTTGATACCATATTTCTGTACACCATCTAGCACTAAATAGGTCTTGGGTTTCTCTTTCAGAATGTTTAAGATACATCCCGGAATTCAGATGACAGCTGCTAGTTTTAATATGAAATATTTGAATATCTTCGGATATTGAGGTGATCTGGTAACTAAATGTAGAATTGAGACTGCCTCTCAAAACTGGGTCAGGGTTTTCAGATTAGGGATTTAATAAAGATAGTTGTACCAACTGCATTTTGTTTAGTCTTTCTGTTCCTTGGATACTTGATCATGGGGCAATAGCAAGGGCAGGACATTGTGGTTTTATGGAATGATAAAGTTCTTTGGTATATGGTCTTTCGCAATCTGGATATCTCTAGTTGTATTGGACTTCATTTTCCATATTTCATAAAACAATACTTCAAGTTGTAATTGGAGACAACTCTTCATGCAATCCTCATAACTTGTTAGTGAGTTAACTCACTTTTTAATGTGCACAATTGAAGGAAAAAGACATATTTCACAACACTATAGCCCAAACAAAGAATAACCGTAGTCAGTGTTGAGATGATTTCACTGACTGGTAATGTATGCTAAATGAATGTATACAGCTAGAGAGCATTAGTTTGGGACAGACTAGCATAAAATGATGTGAAATGTGCTTAATGCAGCATTTTGGATTCAAAGGCAAAACGTTGTTTTGGAATCATGGACTATTTCTTTCACTGCAGCTCCTTAAAGCAGCACAATCCTAGAAGAAGATACATTTTAGATTTAAGACATCATTATGTAATGCACTACTAGCTAGCACTATTTTAATATTGATAAGAAAAAATAAAACTACATCGTGTTTATGCTTTTGTTTTCCAATGTAATGAAAAATAGTCATTTTTCTATTATTAGAAGTAGTTAAAATTCCATAACTAATTTGAAATCACATTTACTATTCTATTCCCCCAGATCTTATCAGTCACATCTTTAATATATAAAGACATTTTAAAGCTTTTGCAGAAGATTATACAGACTGCATAATCTCTGGTTCACAAGAGCTGTTCTTGCAATGCTCAAGTAATTGTCAAATGGTAATTGTTGTGTCATTAAAACACAGTTTTTAAATTTTAACTAATCTTGATATTTTGATATTATAGATTCCTACATAAGGCTTGATGCAGTCCTTGATACGGAAAAGATTCCATACCTCTCTTGTATAAAAATATGTGGCAATATTTGCCGAAGTAAAAACTAGAGAAGGCTCTTTTAATAGTTCTTCAGAAGAATGTTTAAAGAGTCCCCAAAGTGGTCTACACAGTAAGAATATTGAAGAGAGGGATGCAGCACTTCCTTGTGCAGAAGTGGCAGGACTGGAAATTCCCAGCAATCTTAACAGACACTTGTCTTCTAATTCCATGGACAGTAAATACAAATGGGAAGTAGAATGTTTCCAAAGCAACTGGCAAGAGTAGTGGGGAATTTAAATCCTTGTCTTTCTCCTTACCTTATTCCAGGCTTGGTTTAACCGTGATTAACACTAGGAAAGTATACCCACAAATGGCTGTTTTGCTAATATTCTCTGTGATATGATGAAGCTTCTATAAATAGGATCACAAAACATGAGAAAGGATCTTGGCACTGTACACAGTGCTTATTTGCAGTCAACATTGCTTTTTATTCCTGTTATGCTCTGGGCTACCAATTGTTTGCATACCTTAGGAGATCGTATCAGTCACCATCTCCATGGAAATGTAATCCGAGATTGGATACTATCTTCATTAGATAAATTACAGCATACCTTTTAATTGATTTTTTTTTCCTTTAAAGAGTATGCAGAGTGCTGGGCATTTGCCCACAAGATATTTACACTGTTATTTTTTATAATGTGTAAATAGATGGGAAACTCAAAAAGAAAAAAAGAATAAACAGGCATGCATACTCTGTACTAAAAATTATAGCAAGGTTGGAAAATTTACTTTAAAGTTTTGCAACAAGTAAAAATAACCACAAATTGTATGGCCAAAATCAATTCAATATTTTTATCCTATTATCTATAATACTTATTAAAGAAACAATGTATAATTCTCGTATGCACCAAACCTGAATGAGAGAGGATTTTTGAAAGCAACACCTTCTATTAACATCTTGAAATAATTCCTTGCAAATGAACTTCATAGGCAGGATTGCACAGTTAAGTGAGCTTGGAGGAGAATTTTCCTCTACATTAAAACTACTAAGGGTAGGACAAGAAGCAATGGGTGGAAACTAAACAAGGAGAGAAGCAACTTAGAACTAAGGAGAAATTTCCTG
>JANHGD010001461.1:80397-91680 GCA_027560375.1 Imantodes cenchoa
ATTCCCCAGCAAGCTGGCTGGGGAATTATGGGAGTTGAAGTCCGCCAGGCTTAAAGTTGTCAAGGTTGGAAACCCCTGCTCTGGACTATAGCCTTCAGAATTTCTAGATAGCGTACCCACAATGAATTTAGGTGGGTACATACTATCCCTGATGTTTAGCAGGATAAGAAGCCAAAAACCAGATATGAGAAACGTGCCTCTTCTGCTTTGATATACTAATTTACCTGTGTTAATGATACCTGTGTTATGGTATACTGTTTTGTTGAGGCATTAGGAAAAAGGAGGCATTCTCTGCTCTGTGAAATGCTTTCTTTTATCATCCCATAAAGGGTGCTTTATTATATGTGACTGTTGAAACCTGGCCTGTTTTAAGTGCCCGTTTTACAATATTGCTGTGCTTACCCTAATATTTCTGTTTAATATTTTTGTTTAACAATAAAGATATAATATTTTAAACTCGGAATTAGATGCTCTTTTATGTGTTTCTGAAGTTGTGCTCAAGACAACTTTAAAATCGTTGATGTTTTATTCCATATAAGACGCATAATAGTTCCAGTTTTCATATATCCTTTACCTGCAATGCCTACAACTTACACATGTCTGCAACATATATTTTTTGCTATAATTTTTCACAAAATCTAGAAATGTTTGCCTATCAACAAATCAGCAATGAGTTTGGCTTGAAATATGAAAGTTTCTGCATATATCTAAAGTATATTTCATGTGCAAAAACATGGACATGCTTATTTCATTGTTACTTTTATATAAGGTTTAAAATAGCCACTTTCTAAGTTGCATACTTACAAACCATCTTGTGATACCAATGCAGTTAGGATGGCCTATGACATGGAATTCATGGTGTTACAATATAACAAACATGCTAGAATAGGGAAGGATGGCGTAATAGAAATACTAAGTAACTATATTCTATAATGAATTTATCTCTGAAATAATCATGCAAATGCAAAGTTCTTGGTTTAAATCATGGGTTCTTGGTTTCTCTCCAATTTTTGAAATGGTTTGCAGAGCAATATGAATGTCCATTTGTGCCCATAAACACATACATAAATGATCCAGAAAGAATAGTTTCAAATAAATTACTATAATCTCTTCAGAGCCAACAGAATATTGTCCACCATTGCCTTACTAAGAGATCTGGAAAAAGAGTAGATATTCATTTTAAGATATGTAGAAGTGCTCAGTTTAATATTTGTGGAATACTGTACATTTGGAGAGCTACTTATATGTTTAATGTTTGGAAAATGAAAGTTTTCTTTTAGAAAGACCTTTTGAATAAAGCCAATTCTTTTGTTTTGTTTTCAGGGAAAAATTCTGATTTTTTCCTATGTCTATAACAATAGGACATTAATAGTAGTCCGAATAAAATTTCAAAATGAATTATTTTACATACATACATACATACATATCCATTTATTCAATCATTCATTCGTTCATTCATTCATTCTAACCCAGTGGTTCTGAACCTGGGGTCCACGGACCCCTGGGGACCATGATGTCATCACAGGGGGTTCACAAAGGCTTGAGGAAATGTTATGATTTAAAATTTTGAGTAAAGTCTTGGGAGTCTATGGCCACAAAAGTTATTTAAAGCAGACCTATGGTGAAGAAAAGATTGAGAACCACTGTTCTAATCCATTTCAATGGCTGACCAAGAAAGAAACTAAGGAGTAAAGACCTTGTTCTTGACCAGGATGCACTGACTTGGTTCTGCTTTCTGAAGAAAAGAAATTGACTCCTACCTGTTACATTCTGGAGGGAAAGGAAAGGAAAGACAGGACAGGACAGGACTTTTAGTAATCTAAAAATCAGAAGATTCCAGGAATTTCAGCTATAGCATTTCTCCACTGCAAGAAGCTTGCATTGCCATCTGCGACATGTATCTTGTGGCTATCCAGACAAGATTCAGGATGCAGAAAGCACAAGAAGAAAATTAGTAATGCTTTTCCAGGCACAATATGAGCAGACATTGAGAAGATCCAGACATAATTTTTCATCCTCTGTCAAGCCTGGAAAAAGGAGTTTGGCCTCTAGAACTTTTTTTCTCTTCCTCCATGAAATTGCAACAGCAATGATCAATTACCCCAAAGATGGGAAGGAAAGGAAAGGCAATGCATATATGAGTCAGAAGTCTCATCTGAACTGAATCACGCTCTTTGTATTCAAGGCAAGAAGGATTCACAAATCATCATATGCCCTCTTTCATGAATGATGGTCATATGTAAGGGGATTTGCTGCATTTTCTAATCCAAATCCTGGCCAGTAAATTAGGAAGCAGGATTATTTGTGGCACACGTTCCCTACAAAAAAATGGCCTGCTTACCATCAAGGGTAAGAACTTCTCCCCCTTTAGAAATAAAACATAATTCTCTTCACTATTCTCTTCATCATAACTCCATAGTGGTAGGAGAAAGATGGTGGACTATCACCTCCAGGATGCCACATAGAAAAACCAGAAGGGAGAACAGAAACTCCAGCAGCAACTGTGCTGGGCATGCAATTGATAAAAAGGAATAATGTTGCAGGTGCAGCATCACCAATGCATTGAACTTAAAGTTATTTCTGAAGTGGGTCCCAAATGGGAGCTACCTGGTCGTTGAATGAAAAAAAGAATGCAAATTATCTGGGTAAAAGACGCCTCCATTCATACCATGACATCGCAATGTCATTGTCAGGGTTCCAAATAGCATCCAAAATTAAATCAGAGTCCGAATCAAAGTATTCCTCAAATTCCCAATTTATTATCCGAGCCATGTTGGTACATCTGGATGAAACCCGAATCTGAAGTCCCCAGTTGAAAGTTCGAGCCCTTTCGCCTACACCCACAAGTTCATCACATTCTCCAATCTCCATGTGCCATGCTGGCAGATTCCACTCATCTCCTTCTGTGTAGAAGCTCAGAGACAAAGGATGGCCTTGGCTTTCTAGAAAGAAATTGGTTATGGCTACACGCTAACAACCTCATAACCCCCTCCCATTTTTCCAAAATAGAAAATGCATAATATAGTAGTATATAATGTGGCAGGCCAAAGTGTCCAAATAAAATGGCTTCGGCCTGACAGTCATTAAGGTAGAATTTTACCCAACTCTAGAATAGGCAGCTCTTAATCCAAGAGGCCTCAGAAGTTCACCAGATAAGCAATATTTTCCCCAAATGTTTCTCTAATTTGGACAATGAAAAATGTATAGAGCTAATCAGATACAGAATTTCCCAGTTCTTTCTTGAAACAAAAAATTAATAAAAAGCTATCATTGCTTATTAAAAGCTGTATTTGCTCTTTTTTTATCCATATGATCCCAACCTAATACCTAAGCCAATGGTGTTCAGAAGCAAGGAAGGTATCTCAAAGAGATCCACACTAACAGAAAATTAGGGAGCAAAAATATGTACAGAAGGCAATTGCACTAGCACTCCAGTGTGCAGCAAAATTCAATTATGATCAGAATCTCAATTTGGACCTGCTTCTTCCTCCCTGATTTCTCAGTTGACACAAGACAAATGAAAGTCTGAACAACTTGCCAAGAGTTCATGAGCTCCAAATCTGTTGGAATACCTTCAATTCTGTACTAGGGCTGTGGCGTTTGTACACATCAATCTGCCAGGAACTTTGGCTCACAGGATCTTTGGTTCAAGCACTTGAAGGAGTTTGTTAATCCAAAACTAGGAAACTATCATATCACAGTGACTCTTCTCTCACAAATCTATGACGCATTATCCTCTCAGGTTAAATGATCTTTAGTAAAACTAAATGATAAAAAAGTGGGTACAGGTGGGAATTCAGCACCACTAGGCAGGTGAGTGTTAGAGATAATTCATTTGGGATGGGATTTGAAATTTCGTGAAACATAAAATCAAGAGGCAACTACCCATCCTCCTAACTTAAGAACAAGGTAAAGTATTTCAGGGTGCTTCAAGCGAATACATATCTTTTAGAGACCATTGCCATACAGGGTGTGCCCTCAGAGAAGTGTGTCTTCTCCATCTACATTTCCTAAGAAGGGTAAGACTGGAAAATGAACCTTACATATGCTATCCTTAAAGTTTATGTTTTTTTTTTAGTCTGGTAGAATTGAACACCGAGTGCCCATGGTGTCCTATCCTAGAGACCACTTTTATGTTAGACCTTGACTAGCTTCAGCTCTACATAAGGAAATTGAATGGGAACAGCTCCAGAGAAGTGGTCTGTTTATTCTAGCTGTTTATTCTTTAGGTATGCAGTTTCCACAAAAAAGAAAATGAAAAATCTAGATGAACCAGCAGGGCTTCTAGATGTATGCAAAGGCATGGGGTAAAGACAGGTTTAAGGTTTCCTTTAATCTAAGTTAAACAAGGGACTTCTAATTAACATTATGAAGAGAGGCAATCACACTGTTTCTCCAGGAATGTTAGAGAATACCCCACGTTTTCAGCACCTTTGTTACTTTAGCGATAACAGTTCATTTCTCAAGAGTACAGTATTCCAGAAGGTCCATTCTTTTTATGTGGCACTTTCCATTTAAAATTGATTCTTCAGGCACTAACATGTACCGTGTGAATCTAATAGACAGGGTCCAGTTAAATTTTGATATGGACAATTACTTATTAATGCTTCTATATTGTGTGTCATTAATTATATTTTCTTCTAAGGCAGGATGTCTTACAGATGGATTGCTGGTTTATCTTTAAGAAAAATTAAACTCTTCAGACATCACAACAAAACATTTGACCATACTTTTACCCATACTCATTGCATGCAGGGAGTATATTAGACACAGCTGGACATATTCAGCACATTTAGATTTTACTTAAATTCAATTAGAATTTTGTCAGAGACTCCATTTATATCCTGTAAAGTGGGGAATGAAGGAAAGAGGGTTTCCTTCTTCACTCGTAACCATTCAACTAGGAAATACAACTTTAGTATATTCGACAAAAGATTTTCCAAAGGATCATGGGGTCTGTTCAATTTTGAAAGGAAGCAGTACTAATTACTTTGGAAGCAGAATTGTCTCTGACATACACCTGTAATGCAATTGCTTGGACCAAATTTTCTACTTTAATCTGGCACTGCAACGTAGATGTCCCTGACTTTGATTATACAACTCTGCAGATGTTTAGCAATTAGATATTTTCCTGAACAGGAACAATAGGGCCTATATTAATCTCAAGTTATTTAATATTCCTTAAGGATGCCTATTATTTTCTTACAGTTCTGTTTCTTCACATGTCATTATTCATGCCATCCAATGCTTCTGTTTCTGTGGCTCTCTTTGAAGATCACTTCTGCTACAATTGTGGCTCAAAGTTCTATTCAGCCTGTTTATAAGTCAAAACCTGCCTCATCCTTGTCCCTAGGTATGTGGCCATATCTCGAGAGGAGAGAGAGCAGAATCTAATGGCATTTCAGCACAGCGAGAGGATTTATTTTCGGACTTGTCGGGACATCCGGCCAGGGGAGAGACTGAGGGTCTGGTATAGCGAAGATTACATGAAGCGGCTGCACAGTATGTCTCAGGAGACCATCAACCGAAACCTCACAAGAGGTGAGATTCCCCCTACCCCCTTCTTTCCTTACACTATTTGTTCGTGTCTTTATTTTTGACCCGGTTATCAGGCAGTTCTTGCAAAATGATGTATGAAAAGAAGTCCACAAATTTTAAAAAAAATCAGCAGTGCAAAATAATAGGGTTGAAATAAACAGATAATACAGTTGAAATAGTTCCATCAAATAAAGTATATACTGTAAGGGATATGGGGGAATTTCATCAAATATATACTGAAAAGCAAGCAGCATTGTCTTGAAAGAGATATTTTGGCTTGATTTTTGGGGTGGGCAGGGGTGTAAATAGGGCAGATACAGTAGCTGTGGTACAGTTGTCCTTTTCAATTTGCAAAATACCTGTATCTTTCTGGCAAACACAATGGCTGTCATGATGCTTAAATCTGACAATTTAAGCATCATGACAGCCATTGCAGCTATTAATATTCACCAAATATTCCTGACTAGCTTTATATACCAAATACTGATGAGTGCTGGAGAATGAATGTTTTCTCCACTGACAGAGAACAAAATATTCAGAACTAATTGGGAACTTTCCAAATATATCCAGACATTAGGACAAAGATATCCTGATCTGTCAGGATAGTGTACATGCACCATTATGGGTTTTGCTTCCTTCTTAGTGTAAAGGTCCACTCACGAAAGTACTTTAAAAGGAAGCTTCACATAGTTGACTAAACTTTGATGGTTGAAAGAAAGGAAGAAGAGGATCCAAATGAAATTATTTTCCTTGTTATTGTTTTCAACACTATTATGGGCAATTTATTTATGTAATATATTTTGCATGGAGCTGTAGGTTGTCCTAAAACTTGAAGCAAAAATGGAAGAGGTACATCCTGGATGAAAAAAAAATACTGTTTTTCATGTAATATCCAACAACTTTCTTTCTACTAATTGGACTGGCCTATATGCTTTAAAACTAATTCTTGGCAAGTACTGAGAGAGATGTTGATAATTGGGTCATAATTAGCTGGTGCTCAATGTGCACAAGTAGGCTTGTGTAAATATACACTTTCTTAGTTGCAGAACTGTAGAAATGATTATATTTATGAAAAGGTTATTGTTTTTGTTTTTATTTTTTGAATAGCCGCAATCTTGGTTAAAGTTAAAGGTGGTTCACTTACATTTCCAAGCATTTTGATTTTAAAATCTGGTATCAGATTGGAGTGAAAAATGACAAGAAGTTAAAAAAAATGACAAGTTTAAAAATCAGCATGCCACAAACTCCAGAGGCTCGGTATTCAAAGTTGCAGCTATCCAAACAGTGTTTCCTTATTTCCTGACCTATTGGTATGTGTGCGTGTGTGTTTCTGGAGCAGTACATGAGTACAGTTCAGAAGACCATTGGGAACAACAACAGGAGCTCAAAATAGCAGTTGCTCATAGATAGATCAGTCACCCAAGACTCAAGATCTAGACAGACCAATCTGAGCACAGCCTGGATTGACGGCAAGAAAAACTATGACTCAATGACACACACACACACACATATCCATGAATGCCTGGCACTATACAAAGTCAACAGGACACTAAAGGCTTCCTCAAGAACTCAATGAGACTATGGAAGACCACACTGAAAATCAACTCAGGACAGCTCATACAAGTGTTCATCAAATGCAGCATATATCTAGGTGATGTGCTGTCCCCACTGCTGTTCTGCATAGACTTGGGCCAATATCCAGATAATCACAAGGACTGCATACAGATACTAGTTCAGAGGTGAAACTACCAACATCCACTTCCTCTTCTACATGGATGATATCAAGCTATATGCTAATAGTAAATGAGCCATCAATTTGCTGATCCACCTGACATGGATCTACATGAGGACATAGGAATGTTATTTGGGCTGGTGAAAAATGGCTGGATGGTAGTCAAGAGAGAGAAAGTACCGTATTTTTCAAACAATAAGACGCACAGGTGTATAAGACGCACCAAGATTTCAACGAGTTTTTGTCCTCCCCAGCCCCAGGAGCACTCTGCAGGCCTCCCAAACCTTCTGCGCACCGTTTTTGCGAAGAACCAGGCCCATTTTTCGCAAAAATGGGATGTGGGGGTGGGGCTTCGGGAGGCTAAAAATGACTGTATTCGGTGTATAAGTCGCACCAACATTTCCACCCTCTTTTAGGGGGGAAAAGGTGCATCTTATACTTTGAAAAAATACGGTAGTTAAGAATGATAATAGCAGACATGTAGACAACTACCGTGGTATCCTACAATCACACGAGAACCACAATGTGAGGAGGCAAAGAAGACAGCAACATTGAAGTACTACCAAAGGATAAGACAGTTGCTGAAGAGCCATCTTCCCAATGGGAAGAACAAAACCCATGCCATCAACACCCTGTCAGTCATCAGATACTCTGCTGGTATAGTGAGCTGGCCATAGGAGAACACAGAAGTAGTTACAGTGAAGACCAAGAAGTTCCTCACAAGGTACAGAGGTTTCCACCCCAAGTTAAAAACCTATAGGCTGTATACCAGTTAGAAAAAGGGCAGGGAGGGTAAAAGGCACTGTCCTGCATGAAATCCAAAGCATCCAAGAGTACCTCAATTACATGGCACTGAATTGCTGCGAGAATGCCTTAGGCAGCAGCAGACATGGGAGAAAGATCAACCAGAGGAAGTGCCATGGCAAGTCAAGACCCTGCATTGGATATAAAATCAACAGCTGAAATGACAGACATTGGTACTCTTTCTTAACAGTGGCTGGAAAGTGTTGGACTTAAAGATATAACTAAGGCACTGGTCATAGCAGCACAAGAACAGCCACTAAGTGCCCAATCCATAGAAACAGAGATCTACCACACTAGAGAGGACCCAAGGTACAGACTAGAGGCCTCAGAGATAGTTCAACACATAGTGGCAGGGTGTAAGATGCAGGCAGAAACAGAATGGCACAACTAAGTGGCTGGCATTGTGTACAAGAATACCTGCACAGTGTGTGGGCTAGAACTTCCCAAGTCCAGATGGAGATACCACAGAAGGTCATGGAAAACAAGAGGGCTAAGATCCTGTGGGACTTCCAGATCCAGAAAGATGGGCTAAGTACTTGCCAATCAACCAGATATCATGGTTTTGGTGGCAATTTCTGGAGTAGAATGGTTTGTTCCAGAGAAGAAACAGAACATTTTTCTGTTTTGTACATATCCCAAATATACAGGACTACCAAATGTCTCATCAAGTATCTATAATTTAGAAAGATGGGCCGGGAGGGTGGGGGAGGAGAACTGTTAATTTAAGGCCAAGGCAGGCTATCAAAATAATTTTCATCTCCTCAAGTGTTGTATACAGAATCTGCAGCTGAGCTATGTCTGATTTGTTTACCAAATTTAAGGAGTCATAAAGTCAAGCTACTTGACAGTAGATCTATGATTCATTGCTGAGTCCTAGTCAGAGGATCCTGACAGCAATGATGCACTCTCCCCAAAGAAATCAATTTCCTTTTTCTTGTTGTAAGGTGAATATAGCATGGGAGCTCAATCTCTCTCACATACTAGAGTTGAGAGAATACCAGATAATGGCATCTCCACAGCAGTAACTACCAAGCAGTTACATTAAGATGGGAAGGCAAGACAAGGGCTCATGGAAAGCTCTGATACCAGTTTTGCTCCACAACAGGGCTGTCAAACTCGCCACCTACAGGCCAGATGCGTCACGCACTAGCCATGCCCAGTTTAGCAAAAGGGGGAAAAGCCACGATACGTCACATGACGCTGCCGTGAGAATGCAAGTTTGACACCCCTGTTCTATAGGCTCAGAGTGTCCTTCTAGACTTCCTTGAACATTTGGTACAATTTACTCAATGACTCATGTCCTGGTCACCTCTATAATGGATTACTGAAATATGCTCTACATGGGGCTGCCCTTGAAGACGATCTGAGTGCTATTCAAGGTGCTGTTTTTGATCTTTAAAACTCTATATGACTTGGAATAAGATTATTTGAGGAACCATCTCTTCTCAATTACATCTACTGCCACATCAGATCCAGCAGAGTTCCATCTACTGAAGAGTTCCATCTATCAGGATCCCGAAGTCATTTTCATTTGCCTTTTCAGCTGTGGCTTCCAGATCTGAAAGTTCATTTCTCTCAGGTGGGGTTAGCTCCATCCAAGGTAGTTTTCCGGAAAGCACTTAAAATTATTTCTTCCAACAACCCTGGTGATCCCATGAGCAGCCTGTGAGAAGATTGGATTTTACCTAGATATTTATTGTTCTCTCACAATCTTAATTTTCATATTTAATTGTTTTAATTGTTCCAGTGGTTGTACTCTGCCCAGAATTATGTTCAGTGAGATAGGCAGCTATATAAACCTGCTAAATAATAAATAAATAAATTTTAGATACCAAGCTAATTCTTACTATCCAATTTTAGAAAATCCGATGTTTCAGTCCCTATAGCTAGATTTTAGCTCCTGCATCCATTGCAAATTTTTGCAGCACAGCGTTATTATGTGTTCATCTGAGCTTTTCTGCTGTTTCAGATTTGAATAAGAATAGCTAATAATATTAAATAATAACCACCATTATGCTTTCAGATGACTGCACAATACTTGTGGGGAACTATAAACGAATGTATAGTCCAATATATTGATTAAAAAGTTACGCCTGTGCAAAGTGTCTTCTCGTTTCCTCCCACCCCCAACCCCATCCAGTCACCAAATCCTCCTCCTCACCCTGCCGAAGACCTAGAGATTACTCCCCACAGCGTGCTGTTAAGATCTGAGTGTCCATAAACATCCAAATGCAAAGGGAGAGCAAGTAATCCTGAAGTTAAGCTACCATGGCACCATTATTTGATGAGGTACTGCAAGGAAGCACCAAGCACCTTGTCTGTTACGTGCCAAAATGCACTGAGAGAACAGGGTGACTTCAGGACACAGCAGCAGTTTCCACAGCCTCTCTGCATTTAGTATGCCTGATGCGGGTTCTAGCACTGATGGAACAATGAGAGGCTAAAACAGAAGCAAGTAGGATTTCTCGTTCCTCCTTTCCTCCCCCTTACAAAATCCATTATCATGCAGGAGACCCAACGTAGATGGCTTGCATACAAATTTGAAATATCCTCAAGCTCCAGAAGACGTTGACAGCCTAAAACAAATATCAGGAGAAGCTTTAACCTTTGCTGTGGGGAAAAAACAGAGTAGTGCTATTGCCTTGCAACAGGAGGGAGGAGGAGGAGGAGGAGGCTCGATTCAGAACTGTTTCAGTAGAGCAAGGCTGCCATCTCATGGTTAGTATGCAGACTCTTGATTCAAAAAGCCACAGTTAAGGATTGAGGCCAAAACCGAGACAGTCAAAAGGGTAATCCGGGCCATGCAACTTGCAAATTATCATGATGGACAGAATCGTTAGTGCGATACTGGAACCTGTCAATTACAAAACAACTACCCTATTTTTGAAGCCCTGAGTAAGCAGTTTCTGATACAATGAGATGTAGATTAAAAGGCTGACCAGAAAAAGTGCAAGTTGCTCAGGACTAGGTAATGTGATGTTTTAATTTTCAAGCCAGTTTATTTCAGTTAATGTTTGCCCACATTTTATAGTTTTATCACTGATTACCAGGTTGGGAGCCAGATTGGGAAACGGACTACAAGTAGTCCTCAACTTACGACCCTAATTTCTGTTGCTAAGTGAGACATTTGTTAAGTGCATTTTGCCCCATTTTATGACCTTTGTGGCCTGAGTTGTTAAAGTAGTCATCTGGCAGTAAAATGAATCGGC
>JANHGD010001461.1:98474-109098 GCA_027560375.1 Imantodes cenchoa
TCTTTCTAGAGTCTCAACATCTTTTTTACACCATGGCGACCAAAACTGGATGCAGTATTCCAAGTGTGGCCTTACCACACTAATTCAGGTCAATCTCAAAATAACAGAATGATCTCAATTCAGGTCCAAACATTTGTCTGAATAAATCAGCCATCAACAAGCACATAGAGATAAACAACTTCTATATACCATTCAAAAGAGACCATCAAAAAGCTAAAAAGGAAACAAAAAGTCCAAAACACCTTCTCACCAGCAATCAACACCCAGATAAACAGAAATTAACACCAGGATTAATACCAGGCCAACAATCAAGCAAAAAGCAATACCTCAATCAAGGACTTACCAACTAAGACAAATAATCAAACGCTAAAAAGCCTAATCAAGGAACTACCAAGAATATCCCACACTTACAGAGTGAGCCACTTGGATATAAACAGAGAATAAATTCCCTTCTAGCACTGATCATGTTATCTAGTTAGGTAATGAAACATCTGCAAGAAAATCACCAAGCTTAAAGAGCATCAAAGACCACAGATAAGTTTGTATTATGATATCCCACAAAGAGAGTGGTAAAAAAACATTCGAACACTTACCCTTACCTGCTAATCTAAATATTGCTGAGAATTTTACAGTAGAAAGCAGAAATTTATGCAGTGGCAATGTTCTTACTGTTCATATGTTTCTGCATTCTTCTGCATTCTGACATTTTATTTTTTATTTTTGTCAAACATGTATAGATATAAACATGATTTGAATACATTAAGTGCTTATGCACGCCCCTTACAGACCTCTTAGGAATGAGGTGAGGTCAATAGTCTAAGGTTAAAATTTTGAGGGTTTGGGGATGAAACCACAGAGTCGCGTAGTGCATTCCAGGCATTGACCACTCTATTGCTGAAGTCGTATTTTCTGCAGTCGAGTTTGGAGTGGTTTACTTTAAGTTTGTATCTATTGTGTGCTCATGTATTGTTATGGTAAAAGCTGAAGTAGTCATTGACATGTAGGACATTGTAGCAGATAATTTTATGAACTACACTTAGTTCATAGGAAGACAGTGTAGTTCTAAGTTGTCTAAGCCCAAAATTTCAACTCTGGTGGCATAAGGTATTCTGTTGCAATCAGAGAAGTGGAGGACTCTTCTCATGAAATATCTCTGGTCATGTTCAATTGTATTAATGTCCAATATGCAGTGCGGGTTCCAGACAGATGAGCTGTATTCGAGAATTGGTCTAGCAAATGTTTTGTATGCTCTGGCTAGCAGTGTAATATTGCCAGAGAAGAAGCTATGCAAGATTCGATTAACAGCTTTCTTTCTTTCTTTCTTCTATAGGTTCAGATAAATGTATCCAATATGGACCATCCCTTGGACTGCTTTGGGCATCTCCTGTGGATGCTGATGTTGGTTCATTTGCCACTGCAAGAAGTCCACGGGTTTTTCCCCAACATCTGGTCTCGGGCCATGGGGTTCACCTGGGGATCCATCACCCACCAGGACATGACTGAAGATGCAATTCTGAACATCACTGTTCGCCTCTTTTCGGAGATACCTCACCCTACCAAGGGGAATCGCCTCCAAGAAGAGGACTTTAAGGTGAGAGAGAACTGGACGTGGATACCTGAAACGAACGTGAGGTGAAAGAAGCAGAGATATCTGCAGCAAAGTGGGACAGGTTACATCATAGGTGGACAATTAATTTTCCAAAGGGACCACATGAAGAGTTTTACTGTTGAGGAGGGCTGAACTAACAGAGCTGTGAAGATGCATTGAGACACATAGACACACATACGTAAATTGAAAAAACTTGGGGTCACCTTCTAAATGAAAGCAATGCAGTTGTATTGCATGCATGGAGTTCACTTATTTACATTTGTTTTCTAATTTCCAGTTGACCTCATGCCAGTGGGACAGGGGCAGCCAATGTGCTTGATGTGGCCTGGAGGCCATTAAATGGTAGATAAAGTTATTGCAATTGCTATAGACTATGATGCTAGGATTTGATGAACCACATCTATACTAAAGCTGTTACGTAAGCAAAGTGTGTTTCTTAAATGCAATATAACAACATTAAGCAGCGCCTTGTTTGGAAAACAACCAAGTATTGATGCTTGGAATTATTTACAAGACAGAAGAAAGATAGAATCAAATCCATCATCTTCTGAATTTCCAGGTAAGGATATTTGGCTATTTTTTCTAAATAACTGCTAATCTGCTAAAATCTCTGCTTTTGATAAATTTTGCTTAAGTCCACACATTTAGCAATGTATTACAACAAGCTATAGATTTCAGTCTTGGATATCACTGGCCTGGTTCTAATTAACTGTGTAGGTTACCGATATGGGAAATGAGATTGTAATTCTTGTGTATTCTCATGTCTCGTGTCACTCTATTATTCAATGGAAAGGTCTATCAAGTTGACTGCTTTAACATGGAAACTTCATAGTATTGACATGATGCCTTTTACCAAGTCAAAGTTATCACTACATTTTCATTAAGCTGAAACATCCATATTTTATTTTAATTTCAATTACAGGTTAGCTACTTTAGATTAACTACCTATTCTTTGAAGGGTATTGAAGCAAACCTCTGAATATTACCTAGACATTGTTTGATTTTCAAGAATACCCATCATTAGGGTACCTAAGCATTTATTCCAGTAAATGTATTTATTGGTTATGCAACATGTGAAAAGTTTGTCCTACTTTTTGCTTTAGCTTTTGTGTCAGGA
Source organism: Imantodes cenchoa (assembly GCA_027560375.1). Taxonomy (NCBI): domain Eukaryota; kingdom Metazoa; phylum Chordata; class Lepidosauria; order Squamata; family Dipsadidae; genus Imantodes; species Imantodes cenchoa. The sequence continues at coordinate 101,201 of JANHGD010001461.1, forward strand.
ATGTTGTAATGTTCCCATGAATAATCATCTCCTGATTTCTTTTTTTAGGGGACAGAAGATTACTAAGAGAAAAGACAGAAAAAATTATAGAAAGCCAAGAAGATGGGATCTACCCTCTTGAGCTCACTACATCAAAACCAGGGAAGAGTTCCTACAAACGTAGCTTTGAAGAAGGAATATCTCAACCCCAAACCAAGAAAAAGAAAATAGACCTCATCTTCAAAGATGTCCTAGAGGCTTCTCTGGAATCAACTAAGGTAGAAGATCATAAGTTCACCAAAAATTCTACCCCTTCCACTCGAAAATCCTTGAGATTCCAAATTCAAGATGTCTCAGAAACTTGTGGGACTAGTGTCCAAGACAGTTCTCCTAATCACAGTAGACACAGAAATGAGGGTGAATGGAAGATCCCTCATGGTTCTCACTTTACCACATCCAAAGAAATTGGCTTGCTGGAAGAGGAAGGTGAAGAACCTTTGTCATTTAAAGTGAACAGCTCCACTGATCTGTCTCTGGTATCAAGTCAAGATGATGCTCTCGAACTCCCAACAACTTCCTTGTGTCCCAACTGCATACGGCTGAAAAAAAAGATTCGGGAATTGCAGGCTGAGCTAAATCTGCTAAGGTCTGGCAAGTTAGCTGAGCCATCTCTACTACCTCCTCAGGTACCTGAGTATCAAGCATTTTCATATCCCACTGGTAAGTTACACAAAGTAAAAATGCTCCTTAAACATTATACTAGGAGACGTTACATTTCTGAGGTCTCGTGGTTGGGTCTTAAAAAGCACAGACTTAATTCTCTGAGCAGTTTGAGGTGTTATAATTATAATTTGTAATTATAAATTATCTTTTTTATTGTAATATGTTCATTTTCAATAAAAAACATTGCAGCAAATTGGTTTGCTATATTCTTCATACATTACAGGAGAAAGAATCATAGGCTGTCATTTTGAATGCAGTTTAGGAAGTATGTTTGATTTCTTATGTGCTATGTGAAATATATTGCTTCATATATATGTGAAACATATAAAACAAAGTTTACATTACATTACAAACCTACTCTTAACTTTGTTGACTTGCGTTTGTTTTAGAAGAACTCTTTCATTTCCATGATATCTTAATAGTTCTTGTTATAATATGATAGTAGCTAGAATACTGCTGAGGTTACTTATTACAATTGCTTAGACTTAAGGAATTTTTAAAAAAGTACTGGTTTCAAAACATGTATAATTCAACCTTACCCAAATAACATGTTCATTTTTGTTGAAAACAAAGGAACATCTGTAGATATGGATGAAGTGTTGTACGATTACCATACTGTTTTATGTTGTTTTCTAGAACTTTGTCTTAAATTATCTGTAATTCTTTTTTTGCTTTTGTTTGGCAGCTTCAGAAAGCATCATGTCTGTTCCTACCATAATGGAAGATGATGATCAGGAAGTAGATTCAGCAGATGAATCCGTTTCAAATGACCTAATAACAGCCACAGATGAGCCTTCCAAGATGTCTGCTGTCACCAGAAGGATCCGGCGCTTCAAGCAAGAATGGCTAAAAAAGTTCTGGTTTCTGCGGTACTCTCCTACGTTGAATGAAATGTGGTGTCATGTCTGTCGGCAGTATACAGTGCAGTCTTCTCGAACTTCAGCCTTCATCATTGGCTCAAAGCAATTCAAGATCCACACTATAAAACTTCATAGCCAGAGTAATCTCCACAAGAAGTGCCTGCAGCTCTACCGGCTCAGGATGCACCCCGAGAAGACAGAGGAGATGTGTCGAAATATGACTTTATTGTTTAATACAGCCTATCATTTAGCTATGGAAGGCCGGCCATATTGTGACTTTAGACCTCTTGCAGAACTACTGAGAAAGTGCGAACTCAAAGTGGTGGATCAGTATATGAATGAGGGAGACTGTCAAATCTTAATCCATCATATTGCTAGAGCTCTTAGAGAAGATCTCATTGAACGGGTGAGGCAATCTCCTTTCCTCAGCATCATTTTAGATGGGCAGAGTGATGATTTACTTGCTGACACCGTTGCGATTTATGTACAGTATGTCAGCAGCGACGGACCTCCTGCCACTGAATTCCTTTCTCTCCAAGAACTGGGATTTTCTACAACGGATAGTTATGTTCAAGCATTAGATCGGGCGTTTTCATCTCTGGGAATGAGGCTGCAAGATGAAAAGCCAAGTGTTGGTTTGGGGATAGACGGTGCTAACATTACTGCCAGTCTAAGAGCAAACATATACATGACAATCAGGAAAACTCTGCCTTGGTTGCTCTGCTTACCTCTAATGGTACACAAGCCACACTTGGAAATATTGGATGCAATTAGTGGGAAAGAACTACCCTGCCTTGAGGAACTAGAGAGCAACCTGAAGCAGTTACTCAGCTTTTATCGTTACTCTCCCAGGCTGATGTGTGAGCTAAGGGTCACTGCTGCTACTCTCTGTGAAGAGACTGAGTTCTTGGGAGATATTCGAGCAATCAAATGGATCATTGGGGAACAAAATGTCCTCAATGCTCTCATCAAGGACTACCTGGAAGTAGTGGCCCATCTGAAAGATGTCAGTGGCCAAACACAAAGAGCAGATGCGTCTGCTATTGCCTTGGCTCTCTTGCAATTCCTTATGGACTATCAATCCATTAAGTTGATATATTTTTTGCTTGATGTCATTGCAGTCCTTTCACGACTTGCCTTCATTTTTCAAGGTGAATACCTCCTTATATCCCAAGTAGATGATAAAATAGAGGAGGCCATCCAAGAAATTAGCAGACTGGCAGACTCTCCTGGGGAATACCTACAGGAATTTGAGGAGAACTTCCGTGAAAGCTTTAATGGTGTTGCTGTGAAAAACCTACGGGTGGCTGAAGCCAAATTCCAGTCAATTCGAGAAAAAATATGCCAGAAGACCCAAGTGATTCTGGCTCAAAGATTTGAACCTCGCAGTCGAGCGTTTGTGAAAGCATGCCAGGTTTTTGATCTTGCAGCTTGGCCGAGAAATGCAGAAGAGCTTATGAGCTATGGCAGGGAAGACATGATGCAAATATTTGAACATCTGGAGGCAGTGCCATCTTTTTGCACAGAAATCAGCAGAGAAGGCATAGATACCAGAGGGAGTTTGCTCATGGAATGGCGAGAACTCAAGGTGGATTATTATACCAAAAATGGCTTTAAAGATTTAATCAGTCATATTTGTAAATACAGACAGAGATTTCCTCTTTTAAATAAAATAATCCAGATCCTCAAAGTCCTTCCCACTTCCACAGCATGCTGCGAAAAGGGGAGAAATGCTCTTCAGAGAGTGCGCAAAAACAATCGTTCCCGACTTACCCTGGAACAACTCAGCGATCTTTTGACAATTGCTGTAAATGGACCACCTATTGCCAACTTTGAAGCCAAACGGGCACTAGATAGTTGGTTTGAAGAGAAATCTAGCAATAGTTATGCACTGTCTGCAGAAATGTTAAGCAGGATGTCCACCCTGGATCAGAAACCTGTGCTACAAAGCATGGACCACGGATCAGAATTTTATCCTGATATTTAGCAAGGAATGCCTCTTGTTTAGAGAACTGGTGATTTTTTTTTAATCAATACTCTTAAGCTTTGGTATATTACACACACACACACACACACAGATGCACATGTATGATGTAAACTCACACTGAAAATGTAAGTGATCTGACGGAAGCTAAGAGGAATACAGCAACATTTACTATGTACTGACATCTTCAACTGTGGCAGCTGCAATGTAGGTGGCAACCATTTATTTTTCAGAAACACGTACTGGGGCCATAGTCTGCATTATCAACCTGACTCAATATATAAGCTAGACATGGCAGGCCAATGTCATCCTACGTCTCTCTATGCTTTTATTTGTATGTCCGTTTTTTTACCTCTCTGGTATTTTCCTTTTGGTAGTCAACTATTGAGCCATTTTGCTTATCATCATTGGGATTTCTGAGCCCTGTGCACACACATCTTAGAATTTGTTTCTAGCTTCTCAAGATCATATAGGTTAGATTGGATCCCTCTGGTAATCTGGTTAATTTTCATGCTATTGTGAATTAGCCACAATAATTTTTCTAAGCATGACACATCCGGTGTTAGGCAAATGTCCTGTGAAAACTCTACTAACAAGTTCATATATCTTCTTACAATATTGATAGCATGTTCCTGTGAAAATAGCATAATTCAGATTAGGGAAATGGGCGGGTGTTTTTGCATTTATATTTTTATATAGTGGGAATAATGAAATTAATTAAAACTCTTTACTGAAAACCCAGGCTGCTGTGGAAGCTAGATAGCCAATGAGTCAAATCCTTTAAGGGGATATAGGCTCCAGGGCTTAAAAATACACATATGCTAATTTTACGTTATTTATACTTGGTCTTTATAATCATAAATTGATTGTGTTTTCTGTTTGTTTGTTTGTTTGTTTGTTTTTAATAAGTGAAAGAAATACCTGCTGTCTCTGTGTGGCAGGATATATCAATGCAAAATTCATCTTTATTGCATAACAATTCTCAAGGTCATTTTCCTGGTTCACATATCCTTCTTTTACTAATATTTAAAGTTCCATTGTGTGGCTAAAAGAAAAAGAGTATTGTGCATATACCTGTGAACCTCTTTCAAAGAGTGTATATCTAATAGATATGTGGACTATAAGATTTGGAGCTAAAATAATACATTCATTCTGAATAACTTTTTTTAGCTTAATAAATAAGGATTGTTTAGGATAAGCAAGCCTAAAAAAACAGAGAGCCTCCACACCTATTTGTGCCATACCCTTCTGATATATCATAAAGCAGTGTTGGGGAAGTTTTGGCTGTATTAGATGATCACAGGAGTAAAAATATAATTTTGGCTGCAGGATCTACTAGGGTAGCATGTTTCCAGAGGGACTAAACTCATGCCAGTTTGCATTTTTTTTCTTTTTAAATACAGTAAAACAATGTCAGTTACACTGAACCTATCCATTTTCCTTCCCTCCATTCCCATTTTCTCCATCTTCTTCCGGTTAGTCTTGGTGCTAAATTTCTCTGGAACTGTTGCTGCTAGTAGGTAGTTTTTCATTTATGTAATGATATATTGCATTATTTTTAAATAATATGTTTTCAGTGATAATGTAGCATGTGGTTAAAACAGTCTTTCTCAGGACATATCTACACCGGCATCTTTTCCAGTATCATTTTTGTTTGTTCAGATTTAATTGTCTTTTGATACTCATTGTTCCAGTAATCATCCTGGCTTAGTTTTTATAAATATGTTATTGTTATTTGCAAGATTTTAAGCTTTTTTAAAAAAATAATAATGTTGACATAGAGTATAAAAGAAGAGGGCATCATACCTCCATGCCACCTCCTAGGATTTGCCAATCAGCTGGAGTTTTCAGGAAAACTTGTCCAGGCCAGTGGTGTATTAACCATTAAGCAGACTAAGCACGTACGTGCTTAGGGCACCAGGCCCAAAGGGAGTACCACAAAGTTGAGGGGGAAAAAATCCAATGAAGATTTGTAAAAACAAATTGATAAAACTAGGAGGGGGGCACCAAGATTTGTCCGTGCTTAGGGCATTTGTGAGCTTTAATCCGTCACTGGTCCAGGCCATCACTGGGCAGAAAGGGAAAAATATTTGAGGTCTTTATAATAATACACAAGATTAGTATAAGAAGGCTTTAAAAAATAATAATAAGGAGATAAAGGAGGAGCGGGGATGGGAAGTAGAGATTGGGGTTTGGAATGGAACAATCCTTTCTGGCCTAGAGGAGGAGCTCTTGCCTCATAATCAGGAGGTTGTGAGTTCAATCCTAGGTAGAGGCAGATGTAGGGTCTCCTGCTTGGGCAGGAGGTTGGATTAGATGACCTGCAAGATCCCTTCCAACTCTTTTAATCTGTTAACAACTTGGTAATCTCTCTCCCTCCCTCTCCCTCCCTCCCTCCATATGTTAATAAAAAGATAGACTGCAGTAACTGAAGATCACAAACAATTTATATTATTTAGAAATATGTACAGTATACCAGCTACATGTAACTTATATTTCTACTGGAATTTATATTAGACATGAACGTTTTATTCTGAATGTAGACACAGATTTAATGGCATGTCTCATTTTAAGGAATTCTGTGTTTCAACACAAATTCTGTGTTTCAACACAGAATATTATGCTAAATTGGATGGGACATCTATTGTGGCATTTACCTTTGCAAGGTAGTTAGCTGTCGTTATGACAGGAAGAGGACAAGTCAAAGCAGGACAAAGGCACAACACTGAAAATTAATATTATCATTAGGTATGATATTTCTTGTAATTTAACAAAGCAACTAGGAGCTTTTCTGGACCAGAATCCTGGTTTGATTATCATCCCTCCCCATCCCATGCTATCCCATGCAAGGACATGTTTCTGTGGGTCAATAAGATGAGTCACTACTTACTGTGGAATATTTGGAGTCCATTCATATAATTAGCATTTACCTACCTGTTAAATTGTACCAATAAGGAACATCTAACCTAATGTTGACTTGGGCAATGCAATAATGCATTATGAGTATGTTTCTTATGACAACATCAGTCACAGCTGGAGCTGAATGCATTGGTGAGGTCAGATGAGTAGAATCCCATCTGAATCTTTGAGCCATTCTCAAAGCCATGTCCCTGTTGGTGGGCTGGAATTACATCCATGCCTGTTCAGAATAACTTAAAAAATTATATACATATGTGCATATATACATGAGTGGCATCAACTTTGTACGGTTATTGACCTCTTTCCTTTTCTAAGAAAGGCCATTCTAACTACTTTGTAACAGCTCATCAAAATATTAAGAATTAAATTAGATGACGCTGAAGAAACAATATCAGTTTTTGAAACAATATTCCTGAAAATATTATAAGCAAGATAAATCACTGCGAATCAAGACAGGTAAAAGAAAATATGAAATAATTAGTTGGAAAAAATAATCCCAGTACTGAGAAATCTCTGAAAGTGGAAACATCTAGGTTGCATAGCCAGTCTGAAAAAGCCCCAAGGTTTTTTTGGGGTGAGTGGGTACGAGAGGGTAACCATTCCATAGCTCATAACCTGATGTGCCTTATAGAATCACAAGAAGATAAGAAGTTTGTGTGAATGGTAAAGATTCACTGCTTATGGAGTATCTGGCAGATGATCAAATATTACTTCCATTTCTAAATCGTGTTTGTAGTTGAAAGATACAATACAGTATCCAGAAATATCTAGAATTGTTTTATTCCAAATAACTTTGTCTATCGCTCCCTGAAGAGAAAACTGAACATTAGGTTAAGACTGATTATTCAAACTTTGTTTTTAAAAGATGTTTATTTTGGCTAAAGTCTGTCAAACTATAAACAAGTCAGTGGGGCATCAGATTATTAAAGCCTGAAAATGCATGACATATGTTTCATGAAAACAAGTCCATATGTTAATATACAATAGCCATATTATGTGCTACTGGGAACATGAAAGACAGTGTGATATTAGGGTTAAATATTAAAGCCAAATTAAAAATGCTGGTGATTATACATACCTGTAAAAACACTTGAGATGTACCACTAAAATATCTTACCATGAGAGAAGTAATTTGTTCTCTTAATGCCAGTTAATGAATATATTTTCATTTCAGGATAAATGTGCTAGATAACTGCACTAATTTTTATTTATCCCTAGCTTTCTGTCATGTGAAAATAGAGGTAATTTTAGTCTGAACCTCTTGCTTTTTGCCAATTTTCTCCAACGTACTACCAACCTGCTATTCTATACTTTGTTTCTTTGCTTTAAAGAAATAGCTATATTTAGGATAGAATAGAATAGAATAGAATTGAATTGAATTGAATTGAATTGAATTTTTTATTGGCCAAGTGTGATTGGACACACAAGGAATT
>JANHGD010001465.1:156879-169037 GCA_027560375.1 Imantodes cenchoa
GGCGGGGGTTGTAAAAGATTATTTTCTAAAATCTGCAGGATATGTTTAGATTGGACCGAAGTTCAAATTATGGGAGTAAAGCAAAATGACTCTATTGCATATTTTCATTGAATGAAATGGACAGGCCTGACACCTACTCAGCTCTACTACTGGACTCTTGTGAATTGCATTGTTGATCTGAACTTTCCAGAACTTTGCTACACAATGAAGGGTAGCAGCTGAGGCCGCTCCAGAAAAGAAGGGAGGAAAATGCTACATGTATAAAACTACAGGTAGTCCTCAGCTTACAACAGTTCATTTAGTGACTGTTCAAAGTTACAACGGCACTGAAAACAGTGGCTGATTACCGTTTTTCACACTTATGACCGTTCAGCATCCCTGCGGTCATGTGAAAATTCAGACCCTTGGCAACTGGCTTGTATTTGTGATGGTTGCAGTATCCCTGGCTCATGTGATCACTTTCTGCGAATGTCCGACAAGCAAGCAGTCAAGGGGGGAGCCGGATTCACTTAACCACCATGTTACTAACTTAATAACTGCAGTGATTTACTTAACAACTGTGGCAAGAAAGGTCGTAAAATGGGGCGAAATTCATTTAAATGTCTCTCTTAGCAACAAAAATGTTGGGCTCCAATTGTGGTCGTAAGTCAAGGACTACCTGTATAGACGGGACAGAAGAGAAAATAGAAACATTTGTGTGTTTTAACATGTCTGCTTTTCTATTAAACATTTATTGCCCTAATAGCATTTCTGGAAGGGAAAGAGAACTCGATGTTTAGTTTTATCACTTGTTCATTATACTCACTCTCCTGCTGTATGACAGTGTTTATAAATAGTTCATGAAATTCATAAAGTTGTTGGGGGGAAAAATTAGTTGTAAGCCACCATGAATCTGATCAAGCTTTGTAGCATACAAAGTTAATAATAACAACAAATGATAATGGTAGACTAAGGGAAAAAGAAGGGTTGTTTTTTTTCCAAATTTCAGACCAAAAACAGATCTCAAGTCAAAATTACCTTCAGAACATCTGAAACAGGTCAAACGTTTTCTAAAAACCCAGATCAGTCTTGAAACAAATTAATCTAAACATTTCTATCTGGCAATAATGAAATCCATCAAAGAATATTTAGAAATATTATTTTGCCTCCTTGATGATATACTGGAAAGTTGGCAGGTACTATATAACACAAAACATTATATTTCATGGGGGCGGGGTGGTGGCTCAGTGGTTGACACTGGCTTTGTCAGCTGGAAAGACAGCAGTCCAGATTCGAGACCCAAGCGCCACACGGCGGGGTAAGATTCTGTCCTCATCCCAGCACCTAGCAGTTCAAAGCTATGCAAATGCGAGTAGATAAATAGGTACCACTTCCATGGAAAAGTAATAGGTCACATGACCATGGATAGCCCTGGCTCAATGCCCTTGAAACAGAGATGAGCACTGCCCCCTATAGTCAGCAATGACTAGCAGAATAAAATCCACAGGGTCTCCTTACTTTTATTATGTTTTATAGTTAGTTTAATTTGTAAATCCCGCTAACAAGATGTAGCAAAAATTATCCATAATTAATGACATTGATGACATATGTACCATAATGTAATTGTGCTATTATTGCTATAATATTGCCAAAAAGTGTTATCTTTTTTCATTAAATTTTTTTTTACCTCCAATCCAACTTTCCAACCAGAAAGGCACAGATAAGAAATCCAGTACGATTGAAACCATGCGTACAGTGAACACCTAGAAGAAAAAAAATTAAAGAGAAAATATCATTGCAATTACCAAGCTCACTTAAAAGCATCAGGAACATTTGCTTGTCATAATCACTTCCCTTGCAAGGGAATTAGTCCTCAGCTAGTATGTGATAATTCATTCTCTTCTCATACCATTTATTTCTTCCTTCTCTGCAAGAGGAAATTAGAGCGTGAACAGGGTCGACCACATAAATGGTTCCTCAAATAAGCAAACACTTCCATTCTTTGCTTTGAACATTCAAAACGAAACTAGGGATTGAAGGCATAAGAGCAACCTATGAACATGGAAGGCATTTTTCCAACCGTTTTTCAATCATCATTCTGTAGCTCTAAAGTGTCAGCAAATATCAATAGCTACTGACACATGAAGAAAATAAATATATTATGTAGGTTTCTGGATACCTCTTCAGAATGTTCCTATCAGAATTGGAGGGGGGGGGGGTCTTCAGTGTATTTTGCATAATACACATTTAGGAGGGAAAGCCAAGACGATAGTCTGTTTTTTCAATACAATACATTACCACTTGCTGAGTTGTCATATTCCTTTGAATGAATGTATACTTCTCTAAGCAAACTTCTGACAAAGTCACATAATATTTCATTCATCCCCAAACTCTGCATACAAATGACTGTATCAATGGCTTTAAATATCTGACTGAACCACAGACACACTGAATAAATTTAGCAACCAAAACCAGGAAAGGGGGGAAAATGCACTCATTTATGTGAAATCAAATACATATCAAGGTGTTTCTGTAAACATCATCAGAGTCCAAAACCTTTCCACACCCCGTTAAACTGTCCTTTCTAACAAATCCTCTATTTTCTGGTTCTCATCCATCACCACCGCCATTTTCTTTCTCATGAGGATCTGGAGGGGAAAATTATTTCCTGGCACATTAGCTTCTTCTTGCCTCTACCTTTTGTAGTTTATTGTCAGGTTTGATTTTATGACCAAACAGGATTAGTAAGTGCTATAAGAGACTAGCCATCAACAAGCTATTTAGCCCAACTTATACAAGGGAGAAAATGCTATTGTCGCAACGTAAGGCAAAAATAATAATAATAATCTTCATAGAACACTGAGTTAGCAACACTCACAATTGATGGATTTTTGTTGCCCATATAGCACAAAAAAGAACATCAGACAGATTATGGGAAGAAAGTACATTCAGCAGCTATTCTGGATTCAAAAGAGCACATGCTTTTATCCTGGTATCAATTGCTGAAATGAGGCTACTGCTTCACCTAAGTCTTATTGCCAGAAACCAGTTACTGTTCAGGGTTGAATATCTGGAAGAGGTGGGCCTCAGGGCTATCTTATTCCCATAGGATTTTTCACTCTCTAGCTTCTATTTTAATATGGCTTAAAACTGACTGCACATCAGCAATCAGCAACTGTTGTAAGAAAATTCTAAAGACTGCACTCAATTAAAACAATGAACCAGTAGATATATATAGATATAGATATAGATAGATATCCAAAAACACCTCTGCCTTATTTCTGTGGTAATGTCTCCATCTAGTGGCCAAGTAAAAAAGCAAGTCTTAAAAACTACATCCAAGTATCCAGTTCGTGTGTTTTAAAATTCAAATGAGGCTGTTGGGAGTGAAATAGTCATTAAATATCTGTTGCAATTATTCTGGACAGTAACTAATTAGAGCAAATATGTTTGCTCATGTCTTTCATGGATTTCAGCATAACAACAAAGTTGAAAAGGATGTCACGGTATCTAGTTTCTTAATCTTTTATTTCACAAGAAGTGCTGTTTGCCTGATGCCGATCTTTCTTAATATAGAGCAGGAGTGTCAAACTCGCATCATCACAGCAGAAAAATGTGATGTATCCAGGGGCAGATTGCTACTGGTGTGGCCCACTCTGCGCCTCGGTAGCACTCGCAAATTGTGCAACGACTCCGGTGCCATTGCAATCAGGCCGTTGCAGTCGCCATCTTTTTTTTTCTTTTTTGCTACCACGCATGCGCGGAAGCAAAAAAAGCCGAAATCTCGCACAAGCGTGCCCCCTCGCGTGAGATTTTGCTTATGTGCATGCGCAGAAAGCAAAAATCGCGTGAGAGGGAGGGCGCGCGTGGGGGGGACACGCACCCGCCCGTGTTGGGCTGCGCGCGCACATAGCTCCAGTAGGGACGGTAAGTGCAACCCGCCCCTGGATGCACCGTGACTTTTTTCCCCTTTGCTAAACCGGGCGTGGGCGAGGCCAGCATGTGACGCATCCTGCCTGCGGACCGCAAGTTTGACAGCCCTGGTATAGAGATATCCATATTCATTTTCCAAGGCTTTTAGTGCTACCCCACACTAAATGCTAATCAAAGCGTAGTTCTTGAGTTCTTGTTTCTTCACATAGCTAGTCAATCCTAAAAGACAGAAACTATCCATTATTTCAGTATCTTCTATTCTAGCATTGGTTGCTGGGCTTGTCATTAGCTTGGTCTTCTTTATATTTAATTATAGTACTTTTTTTCCTCTGTCCCTTGACTATCATTACTAGAGGTTGAATCATTCACAGATTATTGATGCCTCTTTGTCAAATTTCATTTGTATTCATTAGTTATTTTAATATAATGTATATGCTAACTATAAAGCAATACACACAGAAGACTAAATTTAAAAAATCAATATAAAATTTAAGCTAGATTTTCCTGGTATAGTAGAAACAGTACATTTTCTTTTCAGTTGAAAGAAAATAGTTTATTTATATTCAAATGTAGTCATCATTTGGAATTTGACAAATACCATTCAACAATTCAAATGGAGATAATTGAAAGGGAAACTCTGAGGAGCATGTTCCCTTAATCCTGCTGCTTTCAGAGATTTTTTAAAAATCCTTTATTTCTGCTGCTTGTGTTTCGGCTAATAGTATGGACTAATAAAGCTGTATAATAAAAGTAAAAAGGAATGCTTCTGTACTCATTTATTTTGAATCTTAATTTATGCACAAGCAAATATAAAATACTATATATTTGTAGAGCGGCTGTTTGGTCTAGTGGTTAAGGTACCAAGCTTAAAACTGAGAGACAGTGAATTCTAGTCCCGCCTTGGATATAAAAGCCAACTGGGTAGCTTTGGGCCAGTCATGCTTTCTCAGTCCCACTTCACAGGGTTGATGTTGCAGGGAGAATAGAAGAAGGAAGCAGTACTCGGTATGTTCACTGCCTTGAGTTACTTATAAAAAATAAAAGCGATGTATACCGTATTTTTCAGCGTATAAGACGCACCTATAAGACGCACCTTAGTTTTGGGAGAGGAAAATAGGGGAAAACTCTACCTACCAAGTATCCATCTGGCTAGCATCCTTAGTCTGGTCAGCTTCAGTACATCATTTTAGCCCCTGGTTAGGGCTGAAAAAAAACCTTTTTCGGAGAGAATAGCAATGAAAACAAGCCTGCAAAAACTTAGGGCTAGAAAAAAACTTCGGAGTAGCAATGAAAAAATCCTGCAAGCAGGGAAGATTGTTAGCACCTCGTAAGGGCTGGGGGGAAAAGCTTCAAAAAAGCTACATTCGGAGTTTAAGACGCACCCAAATTTTCAGCCTTTTAGGGGGGGAAGGGTGTGTCTTATACTCTGAAAAATACGGTACATATTTACAATTGTTGATATGTATGAAAAATCGTTTCCTTAAAATAGTTAACATCTCTAGACAAAGCTTCACAATCGAAATTAGGATGCAGATTCGAATGCACTAAATGACATGTTTAAATATTAAGAATAAACTTTCTTGTGTACGGGTAATTAAATTAAGAATTTAATAGGCAACTTATACAATCATTTTGGCCTTTCTTCAAGCTAGTCACTTATACATAATCATGTAAAGAAATTGTGTGGTACATAAGTAAAATAACATACGCTTCTTGTTTAACTATGTTAATTGGGACGGGAAACTCTGTTAAGTAATGTGGCTGTAAGTAGAAAAAACCATCAGACCACACTGCTTAGCAATGTCAATCAGCATTCAGCATTGCACTGTAATTAATGTCGTAAGTGAAAGAAGGTAATTAATATTAGAAAAGAGTGTGCAATCCTGTGAGGCATTTCCATAATAACCTCTATTCCAGACCATTACACATCTCTGTTAACTTTAGTTCTTGTACACGTCAAGTATAATCAAGTGATGAAAAAGACCTGCAACAAATCTCAAAGCTGATGTCTGTGTCAATCCTATGAGACAGACAGATGAAGAAACTGATTCTACAGGACAACTAGAACTACACTTTATTAAGATAGGTTATAGTAACAGAATCTAGCAAGTTTGAGTTTTCCCTTCCCTCCCTCTTCTTCTTCCAAGGGTCAGGCTGGAGCCAAAGCGGCATCAATTTTAATAGCATCTGTAAAAGTATAATTTCAAATGTAACAGTGTCCTGTTTAGTATTAAGACCAGGCAGCTGATTTAAATCCTGACTTAGTCATGTTTGGAGTAGATCTATTTAAATAATTGGGAGGAGGTAGTGTGACTACATTTAAGAAAACTTTCTGGCATAAATATACTTCCGTAACATACATTTCTCCAATTCTTTGCTATTTCTATGGGTCAGGCACACATGCACAGAAATATACAGCAAACAATGTAAATCATCTGTACTGTTTGCTGTTTGCTGGGATGCAAATTGCTGGGAGGCAGAGGCAGAATTTTTTCCCCCTTGTTTTCCTCTCCCAAAACTAAGATGTGTCTTATACTCTGAAAAATGCAGTAATCAAAATAGAAATGAGAAAAACAGCCAAGAATCACCTTATAAGGAAGATGGTGGCATAGAAATATAATAAATAATAAATGTGCTTTTAAGGGGTGTGTGTGTTTGATAACAATAGTTATTTCTTGTACAGGTGGTCCTCAAATTAACCATAATTGATCCCAGAATTATGGCCATAAGTTATGGCAATTGTTAAGCAGGTCATCACATAACCAACCTGATTTTATAACACTTTTCCAGTGGTTGTTAAGCAAACCCTTAACATTAAACAGCAGTTTCCAGAAATAAATATATACGTGTGTGTGTGTGTGTGCGTGTGATGGGATTGCAGGAAACCGCCAATGGCTGTAAATGCCACAAGTACTTTTTGTTTAGGGGCAGAATGTCTGTCAAACTTAAGACGGTCACTTAGCAACAGGTCGAAAGTCGAGGACTACCTGTAAAACTATTACTACTACATCATGGATAGTGCTTACAGTACTTTATAAATCATTCTTGTTTATAAACCATTTCAGGGAGAGGCAAAGTATGTGTCATAGACTGAGTTGGATTTATATACTTTTGATCAGACTCTATGATCTGAATGAGATCTTTTGGAAACATCTCTCAAGAATTATCTGGAATAGCTAGGAAGAATGACCAAATCTGCAGAAGAGCATTGGATGTTTCGATATAGAAATTAAATATAGGATTAGCATCTAAGCATTCTTCTTCCGGCACAATTTTCAAAAAAAGTAAATCATACTTCATGGGTTGCTAAGTATGCTTAATGTGCATTGATACCTAGAAACTTTTGGTTTTTATATTCCTCCATGTCTTTCCATCCTCATTTTTATTAATTTATGGCCATATTTCATAACTACTTGCATTATTGCTTAAGATATACTATCCTGTGCACACATGTTTTATGAACTAATAGATTTAAATAATATTTTGATTTTATCTTTTTATTTCTTTTTTTTTTTTTGCAGGAAATCATTGGAATCACAGCTGAATTGGCTGAAGAACTTTTTCATAAAGGTATTTATTTATAGTATATTATTCCTGAAATAGAATCATACACTTTGCATCTATATTTTGTTTAAAAATCTTGTTTATTACAGTATACAGAAAGAGAAGAGGATAATGAATCCCACCAAACTATGTGATGCTTACCTTTGGATAGATAGTAAAATGCATACAGGATCTATTACCACCACCTATCTTTTTGCAGTCACCTCTGTCCTGGAGGTGTGTGTGTGAGAGAGAGACTGCCTGAGGGGAAGGGGATATGTGAATGACCAGTGTAACACAAATGCAGAGGGCAATAGAAGGTTGCATGGGTGGGGAAGACTTACATTGACTTTCTGGGAAAGCCATCAGAGAAGATTGCAAATGTAATCTTTTGTAATCAAAATCCTTTGATTGTGGGTCATCACAAAAAGTTGTTAAGAGCAAACTAGTTGCTGAGCACCCAGATCAGATCATATGACTTTGAGGTGCTAGGAGAGCCAGAACTCCAAGAACCATTCATAACCATTATTCGTGCAGTGCCATTGTAACTTTGAACAGTCACTGAATGAATGCTTGTGGATTGACTGTACTTGTGTACCTGCACTTTCTGGATACCACACAAGATAGAATGTCCTTTGAAACAGAACAGACTCTGTATCCTTGTTTCAGATTTCTGCCACTATCATATAATTTCTTTTTTACAATATTATTCTCTAGGTATTATTTGTAAATATTTACATCTTGTTTTCTAGGAGAGCAATTACTTATGGCTGGTGAAGTCTTTAATATTAAACCTTTGCAGCTTTATGCTGTTACTCAACAGCTGCGTCAGGGGAAACCAACATGTGCAAATGGTGATGCCAGAACTGATCTTGGTCACATTCTGGATTTCACATGCAGACTCAAATATTTAAAGGTAACAGATTCTAATTTAAATATTTCAATTGCTCATTTGTGTTGTATATAGAGACTATGCTTTATAGGAAGTGTTTTCTGCCTTGGCAGAAGAAATTAGAAGAAAGCACGGTGGCACTGTTGAGGTCTTCTGTTAAGATGGTGGGTTTCAAACAAAAACAAATTCCTTCCATGATCTGCATATTTAAATTAGCAATTCAGATCTTTCTTATTTTAAAGAATAGTATATATCTTATTGTAATTTAAAAGTCACATGTTCCCAATAGTATTTGCATTGAAGAAAGAACAAGAATGCCCAAGAAATACATCTGGACCACCATATAAAAACTGAGATAATTGCATGAAGACAGAGATAATTGCCTCTGATGTAGACTCTTGGAAAAATACATTGAGCTTTAAAAGAAGTTTAAGTTTTGTTTAAATTAGAACAGTAAAATTAAAATACTGTAATATGTTTTTAGTAAGATCTTCTTTATATATTGTTCTGCTAATTATTTCCCTGTTCCTTTTTTTTACTTCAGTTTTACTTGCATCTGTATAAGTATCATTTCTGCTTATTTATAGAATTGTATCTCACTATAGTATTTTTTCATAACCTGTTTTTTCAAAGTTACACTTATTTTCTTTGAATAAGCCTATAATGTTTTTGCTCTTATATTTATCAGATGATAAGACATACAATAGTACTGTAATATGCACTTTGAGTTGATATTTATAAATTTACTCAATGCTTCATTGAAGTTAAAAATTAATTCAGATATTCCCCATTTAAGTGTTAATACTTTAGCAAGCAAACGGGTGTATGCTTGAAATCTCTCACTATGCCAGAGGTAACTTCATATGAAGTTGTCCCGAATAGTGTTAGCAATATTTCAATCTTTGTTTAATTGCCAAAGTGATAAATAGTTCAATAAGGACTTCTTAATTGATACTATTTTTTGTTAGCTATAAGCCTCAGCATTTTCAGAACATTTTTAAAGATTTTAAAGATTTTTAAAAATATAAAATGAATAATAGAAATAAAACAGATTAATACAATGGAAAGTATGTCAAAATCAGATCCAAAAAAGAATTTTAAATCCTTATATTCTGTTATTATTTTGTATGAAAGAACAAGATGGTGAACTTACTTTCTAATGTGTGCAGTGTCTTGACACTGAGCAATGCTCAATATTTCACTAAATTTAAGTACATAAATATTAAAATGTTGCAGTATATATTTATAAAACTCTGGAATATAATTTAACAAGATACTCAGTTTCCTAAACAAAAACATGTCTGTGCATTCTGTTGTTTATTTTGTAAATCATATTAATACATGTGACCCATGTATTTTTCCCCAGATAACTGGCACAGGTGGACCTGTTGGAAGCAGTAATATTCAGGAACATCTTTTGCCTTTTGACCTATCAATATTTAAATCACTTCATCAGATTCAGGTAAATTCTGAAAAAGAGCTTTGTTTGTGGAGTACTTAACTAGAACTTGCTCTCATGTATACTCTATGGGTTTTGTTGCTTAGAAGCTAAGGTGCGTCTGTCCAGAAAGTGATGCTGAGGGACATTTGTTTAAAGAAAATTGTAGGGCTCCCCAAATCAACCGAAGTGACTAAACAACTTATACAAAATTTTATAGAACTTGACAAAAAGAATACAAAACTAAGGTACATAAATCAATAAGCAATAATAAAACGGCAATCCAACTAGAAATGGCACCATCATGCAACTGGGGATTCAATAATTCAGAATCCCAAGGCCCAGGGAAAAAAGCCAGTTCTTGAAAACTTAAACGGCCACTGACCTTTAATGTCCAACAATATTCTGCCTTGACCCTGGGATGGTAAATAATTACATGAAACAGCTGAAGAAACTGCTTCTGTTTTTGGAGTAGATTATCAATAGATGACAGCCAGCTCTGCTACTCCTTGCTCTTGAATACCAGTAAGCAGTCTAAGTTTAATGACAGAGTAATGAGGAAGAAATTGAAGTTAAATCTAGGCATTTCTTCATCTGTAAGGGATTAGAGACGGGGACTGAAATTTAGCCTATTCTGGATGGAGTTGCACTTTCGTTGAAAGACAAGGTATACACCCTTGGAATGTATCATGATCTTTAGCAGGGAAGACATTTGTAGCATTACTGCTAACTGTGACTGTCAGGTTTGACAATAGCAGTTCACATATCATTTTATGTTTCAAACATTGTAATACACTAGTGTGGCTGTGTTTGAGAAGAATCCAGAAATTCCAGTTGGGACAAAATGCAACAGCTTAACTTCCAAATAATACTAGAATGTGAATTGGCAGTTAGATGTTTTCTTATCAGAATTTAAAGAGCTGGTGTTAAACTTTTAAAGCTCTAAACAGCTTCGTAGAGTTATGCAACCATTTGGAGGGGAACATTGTGAAACCTGCTGCTAGAAACATTGAGGTTTCTGCCCTTTCAAAGGCCAGCACAACTCCAAGCTCTGTTCCCTGTTATCTGAGCATGTTCATGCCTGCATGGAAGGCATTTCCACAGGGTTACCACCAAAGCAAACTGACCTTGTGCAGGACTGCTTTTCTCTTGATAAAACTGGTCATTAACATCTGTAGTGGAGGCCCTGCTTTCAGAGGCACATATATTCAGCATGAGGGTGAGCCTAAGCATGTATCATCGCTTTGCATGACTTATTTAGCATTTGGCACTCATTGTCTTTGTAAAAGCATACTTCTCTAGTCAGCCCTTTGAACATTAATAGTTTGATTATTACCAGTATGTTTTCAGTTACTTGGGATTTTTTTTTATTTTTTGCACTTTTAGGTTGACTTAAACTCTAAATTGTTTTGAGAGTTCATTTTGAATGGAAAGATAATGTATAAATCAATGTGTAAAAAACTGTTTATCGTAGTTTTGCTGTTTTTTAACCCAACATTGCTTATTGTGACTGAGAGCTGCTTTAGTGTTTCTCATCTCAATTTCCTGAGATGCTTGTAATTAGAGATGTCAGATGTGGAGTATTGTGTGCATATTCCGTAATTGTACTTTAGAACCCATCGCATCAGAGGTGGGTTTCAGCAGGTTCTGACCAATTCTGGAGAACTAGTAGCGGGAATTTTGAGTAGTACGGAGAACCGGTAGCAGAAATCGTGAATAATTCAGAGAACCGGTAAATACCATCTCTGACTGGCCCCGCCCCATCTATTCTCTGCCTCCCGAGTCCCAACTGATTGGGAGGAAATGGGGCTTTTGTAGTAACCTTCCCCTGGAGTGGGAGTGGGAGTGGAGATTTTACAGTATCCTTCCCCTGCCATGCCCACCGAACTGGCAGTAAAAAAAATTGAAACCCACCACTGCTTCACATGGTTTCTAGTATAGCATAGCATAACCTTTGTTAACTCCAAGTAGAAGTCTGTTTACAGCAGAGAGTCTGTGGAGACCATTTTGCATGTTTTTCTTTATTCTTGAATCCCTGCATAAAGCAAATCTTTGAGGATCCCACCAAGCACTAAAACCTTTTTCATAAAGGTTGCTTTATGTTTTTGTAAGGAGAAAGAGTTTCTTCTGTTTGTGGTTGTTCATGGCTGCATTCAGATTGCTTTATTTATCATTCCTCCAGATGCTGATTTCAGTAGTAATAATATTTGTTTTTCTTTTATTTGAATCAATGCTGGGAACTATAATTGGCTTTCTTGACATTTATTGTGTTTACAGTATTCCCCTGAAGGAGACATTTTTAATAAAATATTGCAAAAACTTTATCAATTTTTAAAATAAAATTAGGAGATTAGAGTGCAATAAGTAAAATTT
>JANHGD010001465.1:201530-212576 GCA_027560375.1 Imantodes cenchoa
CAGCTGTGCTGACTGGAGAATTCTGGGAGTTGAAGTCCACAAGTCTTAAAGTTGCCAAGTCTGAAGACCTCTGCTATAAAAGACTGGGCGAGACCTGCATCTATTCTGCACCAAACGAACTTTCGCTCAGCTAAAACGTTACTTGCAAAAGATAGGAAAGCAACTGCGGCTGCGCGCGGGGAGCTTCCCCCCCCCTCCCCCGATAGAGATTCCGTCTTATCTGCGACTAAACATTGCTCAGCCGGCTACTCCCTTCCTCCTTCTCAAGTTAAACCGTGACTTTTGCCCTATCCGGTCTGGCGTTGAACTCCGCATTGCCACGACTCCCCACACCCCTACCACGACTCCCCTACCCCACAAGGCTGCCCTTTTGCAGTGGCACATCCTCCCCCGGTGCCAAAGTCTCAACGGCCGGGTGATACCAATTCAGCCAACACCCAAACCGGAGGTAGCGGCGGCAAAACGCCTTCGACCGCAGGTGGCAAGAAGGGAACCGTTAGCGACGAACGGAACGTCACAAGCCCTCGCTCCCTCCCCCCCCAAAGGATGATGGAACTTGTAGTTCTGTCGGGAAAATCACGTGAAAGCCCCGGCCTCGCCCCTAACTGAAAAAGGGCGGTGGGTTGTGTGCTCCCGCGGAGTCTTATCAGCAATTCGCATGTTGTTAAGCTGCATTGAACATGATATGGTGGGTCCTTATGTGACCTTAGCAGCCGGCATTTTTGTAAACCAATTTGAAAGTTACAGAATTTTACCCACCCACGGTACAAAAATACAGATGCAATTGTCTGAGGCAACGTGCGGCATACAAATATCCTCAATATTTGTCAGATAAATCTGATCAGTTTCAGGAAAACGTTTATATGAATATTTTCGTTTACCTTGTTCTTAAATTAAATTAAATTACGTGAAAGCCCCGGCCTCGCCCCTAACCTAAAACTAGAAGTAGTTTAAATGTCTAACAATATTAGGAAAGGCTACAATGGATGAAGCTGTAGCTCAGAAATGTGTTTTTAAATGACACCTTGCGTCTGAAGAATATATAGAAAGACAATGTTGACAGTGTCAAGTCTAGTCAGAATGCAACCCTACAGATAGATTATATATATTATAATAAATATATATTATATATAATATATATATAGTCTTTCGACATGACATTGCAGTCTATCGCTTTTAGAATCTTACGTCACGTTTTCCTTTACACTGTTTACAGTTTCAGTACTTCAGCGCCCCAGTGGTTGCAATTCTGGCAGAAGTCCAGAAATACTTGTACAGAATTAAATTTAAAAAAAAAAAACTACTATTCCCAGCAGGCCCCAGGGAAAGAGTTGCGAAATAAACGCGGCTATATAAGATGCCTCTCTCAGCAGTTCAGACTGCTCGGCGAGTTTCGCGGGCGCTAGTTCTTCTTTAGGCGAATTTTTTTAATATATGCAGCGTTATTATTGTTATTATTTTTCCTCTCCTCGGAAAGCTGAGAACTGTCCCTCTGCTCCTTTTTATTTTTTCCGGTCTTTCCTTCCTTTTATCCGACCATTGCAATGAGACCCAACGAAGCAGGGGAGGCGGCGTCCGCCTCAGAGATGCGCTTGGACGAATGGAAGCGGTGGGCGGCTGAATGCATCGACGAGTCTTCGCAGTGCCTGGGCGAGCTAAGCCGGGAGATCTGGAGTCACCCGGAGCTGGCTTACGAGGAGCACCAGGCTCACGCCACCCTGACGCGCTTCTTCGCCGGCCTGCCCGTCTCCTCTTCTTCGGGCGCCTGGTCGGTGCAGCGCAGTTACAAGTTAAAAACGGCCTTCCGGGCGGACTGGAAGTGGGATGAGGCGTCCTGCTCTCCCGCCGAAGCCAGCCAGGCTCTCCCGCAGCCGCTTCGGCTAGGTTTCCTGTGCGAGTACGATGCCCTGCCCAACATCGGGCACGCCTGCGGGCACAACCTCATCGCCGAAGTGGGAGCCGCCGCCGCACTGGGCCTGAAGGGCGCCCTGGAAAGCCTTCGCCAGAGCCCCGCCGGCCTCTCTCGCCAGACGCCCGCTGTTAAGGTGAGAAGCTCAGAATAACTTTATTGTCACTTTAAATGTACACTAACCGGCACACGTTAAAAAAAATCGTTGCATACAGCTTTCAAAGAGTCACCACCTTCAATATACACTACACTACACTACACTACACAAATAAATAAATAAATATATAAGCATATATCCACATGTGTGACACGGTGAAACAACACAGCCTAAGTGAGTTGGCATCTTGGTCTTCTTTGCTGCCCTCCTTGGTTTTAATGCTAGGGAGCGCACGGGATTATAAAATGCTAACTTTAGATTTTGAACATATCTCCCCTCCCTCCTTCGTTGTTGTTTTTGTAAATCTCTTATCTTTCTCCAGAAAGCTATGCATTTTGAAAATGTTGTCAGTCTGGGTGAAGTGTTGAAGAGAGGAGTACACGCATCCCAGTAAATAGCCTTTCCCTGGCTGGCATTCCTTTGGTGCAATGTTCTGTTGTTGTTTTTCCAGACCCTGATGTCTTGTCACCTTCTCGTTTTAGGTCACAGTGCTGGGTACCCCTGCTGAAGAAGATGGAGGAGGCAAAAAGCTCTTAATTAAAGCTGGGGCTTTTGATAATCTAGATGTTGTTTTTATGGCCCATCCCTCTCAAGAAGATGCCGCTTATTTACCTGATATTGCAGAACATGAGTGAGTACGGAGGAGTGGGAAACCTTTGCTGAGAGTGTCTGAAAAAGAATCCTGTGCCTTTTGATCCCCTTTTAGGTTCTGAAGGCTGCTTGGAATCCTTTTGCATCCTTTATGTCAGTTTGTGAACAACACCCTACAACACATTTATGGAGTTTCAGCAGTAAACTTCTGCTTCATTTTGTCTCTGTTATGCAAAAGTTGAGGTTCTGTGCTTGGTATATAATATCTTGAAGGGTCCTTTTGGGAGGAAAAGTAGATAGTATAAGAGGGACATCAGAAGTCAATAATAATAATAATAATAATAATAACAACAACAACAACAACAACAACAACAGAGTTGGAAGAGACCAACAACAACAACAACAACAACAACAGAGTTGGAAGAGACCTTGGAGTCTTCTAGTCCAACCTCCTGCTTAGGCAGGAAACCCGACACTACTCTTCAGACAAATGGTTATCCAACATCTTTAAAACTTCCAGTGTTGGAGGTTTAGAGCTGCTTCCATTATTAACATGAATACATGCATAGGATGATGGTAACACATTTTTTGTTCCTTTGACTGACAATTGTAGCAACAACATATTTTCCTCAATTCTTGCTCCTACAGTAGTCCTACATTTGAGGAGTCCTATTAAAATGGCCCTTGTTCTTACTCATGGTTAGTACCCATTACTATATTATACTAGGAAAGCAGCAATGGTCAGAAATAACAGTTGCCACCATTTCCAATAACTCACTTGTGTTCAGTGTTGCTGTCTTAATATTTGAAGGTGGCAGAATGCCAAACTTTTTAATCCTCAAAGAGGAAGGAACAATATCTACAGTAAGCAAAAGCAACACTTCCTTGCAACAATAGCTTACCCAGGGCTCTGTGTTGTTTTGCTAAACACGGGGGTAAGCGTTTTCAGAAACTGCTGCTACAAAAACTAGTTATTCCAGGTAGTCCTTGATTTATATTACTAATCATTTAATGTCTGTTCTAAGATATGGCTCTGAAAAAAGTGACTGACAACCAGTCGTCATACATACAACTGTCAAAGTCCCCATGGTCACATGATCAAAATTTGATCCTCGGCAAATGGCATGTGTTTGTAACAGTTACAAGTCCCATGGTCAAGTGTTCACCATTTGCAACCCATTTGCAGTGGACTTCCAACAACCGAAATCAGTGTGGGAACTAGGATTCACTTAAGGACTGTGGCAAAAAGGGTCATAAAATTGGGGGCAACTCACTTAACAACTGCATTGCTTAATAAAGCAATCCTAATTGTGGTCATTAATAGAGGATTACCTGTAATAACTTCCCTGTATTGTTTTTGATTTTTTTCTTGTTTTCTCATTTTTAAGCAGTGTAACTGAGTTGGGCCCAGTATATTATATTGGGCCAATATAAACAACTAGAAAATGGAGCAGCCATTACCTTTTTACTGGGGCTTCTGTAGTTGTGAGGATGTAAAAAAAAAAAGTAAAGTAAAATAGTGGATGTAACTGTATCCCTCACCTCTTTGTATCTTCCACCAGTTGTACAAAGAAGCAGGGCTTTAATTTTAACGGCATGCCTGCCATCTTGACTTTTTTTACACATACACATATACACAAACTTGCAGGCATTCTTGATGATACCTCCACTGATTTTCTATAAACTCCACGATTATATATTACCCAAACATCTGGTAAACACCAAACAGTAAACATTATTATTATCCCAGAGCAGGGCTATGAAATTCCCTTCTTATCTACTTATTTATAATGCTCCATATTTGCTCATTGGTTCAGTTTTGCTTGGTAATATACTTGGCAATATTGAGGTAATTGTGAAGTAAGGAAAATATCACAAATGGCATTCTGTTTTGTGACCTTTCAGTAACTTCTTTGGTAATGTATTACATGTAAAATTAAAGTAAAATAAATAATAGGAAATCAGGAGAAATCAGTTAACAGATATATCTGAAATATGCAGTATTCATTTAATCTGAATATTTTTATATTGTAATTTTTTATGAAAGTGTAGCTTTAAGTCGTCCAAATTTTATTTTATTTTTTTAAAACTAAGCAACCATTTTAAAAAGTTCATGAAACTTCATCATTATAGAGGTTGCAACAAGTACATCTTTCTCCCCTTTTATCATGTCATTGTTTTCAGTATTTTTCAGTACTGACTACTTTGTCATGTGACATGTAGCTGTACTATAATTGGTTCTATAGTTGGAGCTGAGTGTATTTAAAACACTTGAATTAAGTAATACAGTACTTCTTTCATAATACCTCTTCACATGATTTTCTAAAGAATTTGTTTCTACTGAGGCTATGATGTTCATTACAGAACCGCTCAGGAAATTGGATCTGATGTTTACCTGTAATACAGAATTGAATATCCCATAACTCAAATTTATATGGAACAATGTTAATTTTACATTTATTTTCATTTTTCTTATGTCTCTCCTTATCCCCTCAAATCAGTTTTGGGATTGTTTTAGCTTGGATATAGTGGAGCTTTCTTCTTTTAATATTTCAACATGCTTCTGAAAGTCTACAGACAAGAATTAGCCCTTAGCTAATACCTCTGGTATTAATGACAGGAATCATCGAGAAGTCAATAATGTTAGGAATGGTTAATGGAACAAGAAGAAGGGGCAAGCAAAGAACATGTTGGCTTGATAATATCAAAACTGATACGAAGATGAACATCCAACAACCGAAAGAAGCTGTGTCTGACATGGAGAGCACTTGCCTATAAAATCACCAAGAATTGGACACAACTGAATGGTTAAAACAACAATTAATGATATATGTAATGAAACAAAGCACACTTCAATTTTATTCTTTAAAGCGGAGGTCTTCAGACTTGGCAACTTTAAGACTTGTGGACTTCAACTCCCAGAATTCTTCAGCCAGCATAGCCGGGACCCCTGCTTTAAAATGAACATGGCTTATTTTATATGGCTCTGAAAATCACAAGGTTTTTATATGTCTATAATAGTGTAATGAGAGACAATTTAGTGCAGTGGTTAAAGCATCAGACTAGAAATATGGAGATCGTAAATTTTAATCTGCTTTAGGTACAAAGTCAGCTGGGTATTGTGTTTATTGTATGGGTTATATGTAGCTTCTAAAACAATGTTACAAACTCTGCAGATCTTTGCTAATCTTAAATGTTCTGCATCTTTGTCTTTGAGCTTTGGTGCTCATCATTTTTATGAAGGCCCATCACATGGGATGGGAATTGATTATGTATCATCACAGTGGTGGGTTGCTGCCAGTTTGGACTGGTTCGCCCATACCGGTGGCAGAAATTTGCCCCTGCTTGCTGAACCAGCAGCGATGGCCAGCTGGCCACGCCCCCGAACCGGTCCTCCGGTAGCCGCTCCTTGAAAGCAGTTTGCAAAGAACCCTCTGCGGATACGCAGAGGGTCATTTGCACGACGTGGGGGCAGGTGTGCAAGTGAAGCATGCATGTGTGCGCAAAATGCGCACTTCCAACACAATGCGAACTGGTAGGGAAGGTAAGTAGAACCCACCCCTGATCATCAAGCCCATGTCAGATCTTAATGACTGCATAGATACATTTTCTCTAAGCAGTTGGTCCTTAACCTGGGCCTTCAAGTCTTCAGACCTTTAATGCACCCATCGTAACTGTAACTGAGTTCATTCACCTTGCTGCTGATCATCCTTTTCTTCTATTACCTTTCATCTTTCCCAGCATTCAATGATCTGGCATGACTTCTGTGACACATGTATCATATCATCAATGGACTATGCATACAGATTTTGCATTTGTGCTTAGAAATCTATCATGCTTGCATGCATAACTTATATGCAAATAAAATATGAGTACAGGCATCTATCAGTAGCATTAAGTGAAGCATAATATTCAATGTTGTGAATGAAAAATATGAGCTATAATCCAGAATTCCTCTGTTTTGAAAGAAGTGCACATTCCTTTACTTATAATTCTTTGCAGAATCAGAATTCCTTAGCATGCTGAGTACTTTAAATTATAAATATATAAGCAGAATAGCATTGTTTTAAATGTATTTTTTCCTAAATTCAGAAGAAATCAATAAGATGAAAAGAACATAAATGTAACCAAAAACAAATTACAATTATAGTTAGTTTCATGTATTCATGCAGTGATTTTTGGAAGGCTGTGATAAAGTGAAATCAGCAATAATTACCACCTGTTTATTATATTTCCCCCATTGTAATTATGAGACACTGATGGCTTACTGTAATAAGGAGCAATACAAGAATTTAATACAAAACATTCACAGTTGGAACTTAAATATATAAAATTTAAATACCTAAAATGCCTAAAAACAGTCCAGATGGGCATTTTATCACTCATCATAGAGCCCTTAGAATAACTCATCAGGAATATCTGGAGCCTGTAACAATTGAGACCTACCTAATCCCTTAGTGAAAACTATTCTACAATGAAGGTGCAGCTACTGAAAGATTTCTGTTTCAGTTTTAGATATTTGCCAACACTAAATCAGCAAAATAGGGTTGAAATTTTAACATTCCCAAATTCCTTCTTGATAGAGTTTTTCACAATGCTTTATGAACATTCAGTTTTCACTCATTATTTTTAAGATTGCATTTGTAACTCAGTTCCTGTTAGTCAAATGTTTATATTTTATAATGTTTTTTATTGTCAGGCTGTCATTTTAGTATATTACTTTTCTAGATTTAACAAATACCTGTTTATTTGGAAATAAACAGATGGTTGATGACATTTGGCCAATTGGTTGATCTCAAAAAAGCTGATCAGAGTTTAACTCAGTGCTCAAATGAGAGGCCACCAGTAAGAAAGATGGCTGCAAGTGAGGGAGATGAAATATACATTCTGTAGGAAAGCAATGGCAAACAGCCTTCGTTTCATTGCCAGCAGAACTACAGGGACATAACCATAGTCAAGCTCAAGTCAAATAAGACTTTATCTTTGGAAAGGAAGTAAAATATATATTCGCCAGTCATATACGTTTCATAAAAGAAACATCTGCTGTCTTACTCCTTTATTTTGGTCTAGTTCAAATCAGATAGCTTGGTCTTCTATGGAGTTCCTCTATGACAGATAGATTTCTTTATTTGAATTACTCTGAGAAATTACTCTGTATAACTACACTTTTAATGCAGATGTATTGTGTTCTGAAAAACATTTTTTCCTGTCTAGAAATGATTTCTGGGTTAGCATATAGAAGTAAACAATAGTGAGATTAGTTCATTTTCCTGTCCTAGGAGGAGCAAATGAGTTAGTTTTATCTGAGTTTGCTCTGTACTGGATACTGGCCAAGAACAGTGGAAGGAAACATAGGAATGACCAAACAAAGCACATTTATTATGCTCATTTTTTAGATAGGCTCTGGCTTAAACAATAAACCATGGATTAAACAAAATTGATGCAAGCAAAACTACTGTAGAAAGAAGACAGTAGAGAAGTTAAACCTTTAATAAAACTCCAGGATGTTTTCTTCTTCATTCATGTTTAACATGTTCTTTTTACATGGTTTTGATAAAGGTTTTAGGTACTAATTCATTAATTTCCTCCAGGCTTCATTTTATGTGCTGTATCAGTTCTCTAATAATATATCTGCATTAGTTTTGCATATGTTTTGCAGTGCCAAAGATTAGCTTCGACTATGGAAGCTCTGTATCACCTTCCATTCATAACCTTGTGTTGTTGATTTGCTGTTTCGGATCTTTGTAGAGCTTTGAAATAATGCTATACAATGCAGCATGCACTTATCTCCTTAAAATTATTTTCATGAAATAAACCCAAAGGGATTTTCTTTCCTTTAAAACTGTTTAAAAACAAGTGATGACTTTTATTTCCTAGTGTGATTGTGAAATACTATGGACAAGACTCTCATGCTGCTGCTTACCCTTGGGAAGGACTAAATGCATTAGATGCTGCTGTGCTTGCATACAACAATCTGTCCCTTTTAAGACAGCAAATGAAACCGACATGGAGAGTACATGGTGAGACCTTCCTTCACTGTTATATCCAACAAGTTATATCAGACCCTGATTAAACAAATGTGTTCTATCTGGCATGTTATTGTTATACAAAATGAACAGCTGCTTATGTTTATTAATTTTAATTATTCCAATGTGATCTTAAATGCATAACAGTAAGAACTCTGCTTTTTATATGAAAATATGAAGCAGCTAATGCTATCAAATTAGTTTTTACATAATCATTAAATCCACATTTTCAGAGTGTAAAGTTAAATTAGTATGTTTAATTTTAATTAAATGTAAATACAATAAAAATGTAGCTTTAATCCTACATTCTGAAGTTAGTTTAATTTAAAAACTAAATATGACCTTTGACCGAGGAAGAACTTGCATTCATTCTCTAGATATATAAAGGAAATACATATGTATGCATTTAGAAATAATCATGGTGAAATCAGTAATTTTATTACAAATGCTTAATTTAAGGACATTTCTTGAAACAGATTGAATTATCTTGCATCCCAAAGATAATTATTGTGGATACTTTAAAAAAAAAGTTGTTAGGTGCAATATATACTTAATAGCTGGTACCATTGTTAATAATAATAATAATAATAATGAAAAACAAAGTTAAACGAAATCCATATAGTTTCCTTAAATGCAATATATAAAAAATTCTCATGAATTATATAAAAAAGCAAAAGATTCTTGGTTAAAAGATAAATATTTTGTTTTTCCCAATATTATCTTTAGGGTATTTTAATCACCATTTGAGCTTGTTTAATAAAAGATTTAGATTTTATTTCCAGTTGTTGGGATTTCCTTTTAGAATATTACAGCATATATAATAAGGGAATCAATACACCTTAAATAGAAGTTTAAAAGTGTTCCATATGAGACTTGATATGTATTTTGACACAAATAAAACTTTTATTTAGTAACTTATTGGTGGAGGCAAATTATATCCTTTTCCAGATAATTGTTTCTTTTCTGTATTTCATCCATCCAGTTTCTGCTTTGTGAAGGTTTCATTTCATACTCTTGTAAGTTAGAATGACATAGTTTCTGAAGTCTTAGGCAGAAATCATTAATTTAAATTTACTTCAATTTATATACTGCTCCCTTCAAACAGTAATTTGTAGAGTTCACTAACGCTACAGGAGAGAGTAAGTGATGGTGTGTTTTATCCCCCAGGTGATCTACCTCTTCAAAATTGCATGGAAGTTGGTAGGGGACTTCGAGGAAATCTGTAAATATTGCTATGAAACACTCTTTTTCCAGGTGCAAATCTGTGCTGATACTTTTTTTGTTTTCTTCTGTCCATTTTGGGTCTACATTAGCTTGATCATAATAGAGTTATTGTAGGTTAATTGTTGCTAATTAGGCTGGCTACAGAAGATTATTTTTTCTATAATTTTAAACTAAACTAAACCATCCTTAAGTTTTATTTATTACATTAACTTTCTAGTAAGCAGTTAGCTTTTCTTCTGACCACTGAAATAAATCTAAAGAAAAGCATTTAAGCAGACAAGGCATCTGTATGTCAGTTTGTAATTCAAGCAGCTTTCTGCCTTTAAAATGAAACATGTTATGACACTGAGAATGATTATATGTTAAGCATCATATAGAGAACCAATCTAATTAGAGGCACTAGACTAGAAATCAGGAAACTAGAAATTTTAGTACTGCCTTAGGCAGAAAGCTAGCTGGATTACTTTGGGCCAGTCATGCTCTCACAGCACTAAGAAGTAGACAGTAGCAAACCACTTTTGAAAACATTACCAAGAAAACTGCAGGGACACGTTCAGGAAGTCAGCACACATCTCCACAACAAGCATTATATAAGTGGACTTTTAATTGGTATGGCGATTGTTTCTTAGAAAGATGGAAATTGGTCCAAAGCATTGCCTAACTGTTCATTCTTCTAGTTGTTACATTCTCTTCAAATGAGCAATTTCCCAGGATATTTCTATAGCAGTATTTGTTACTATATAACTGTCTTAAGTATGGAACAGTTTGATTGGGTATGAGACTGTTCCATTCTTTTATTTTCATCTTGCTGGGGAAATTAATTCTGTGTGGCAAAAGCAGTTCTAAATATTTCATCATTTAATGGGCTGCTGACAAAGCAAGGTGATTTTGTATATTAATTTCAGGAACACGTGGCGCAAAATAATCTTTATGCTTTTATATCATATAAACCTTAATATGATGGATAATCTATGATTAATGAATTATAATCTCAAATATTGGGAAGCAGGTACTGCTTACCCAAGAACTCAAAAATACATGCTTGGTCTTTTCAGATATTTCTGATAGCTTCAGTTTAAGTATCCTATGAATATCTGTACCATGGGATTTTTTTGGATGTGTGTGTGTGGGGGTGTACA
>JANHGD010001465.1:325829-337073 GCA_027560375.1 Imantodes cenchoa
GAACTAGCAGTCAGTTGAAGTAGCCTGCAGTACTGCACTCTAACCACTGCGCCACCTTGGCTCTTTGAAATAACTCACTAAATCTTTTTTTTTTTTTTTTTGGTATTTGGTTCGGTTGAAATTTTAAAATTAACTTTTGAAACCTTCAGTTTCCTGGAATTGTTTGGAATAATAGCTGGAGGCTGGCCCAGACACTTTTGCATTTATTGGTTTCACTGCAGTTAGCTTTGTACCTCAGTAACAACTAATTGCAGTAATTTTAAGATGTGCAGCGCATAATTTATACCCATAACAAGAGCCAAGGTGCCAACTTACCCAGTCACCATAGATGCAAAGCTGGAGAATAAAGGACAGAACAGTTGATTCCATCAATATTTGTCAGGGGATGCCATGAATGGTAAAAACAGGTAGTTGTTGTAGTCCTGTTTTAAAACAGGATAATCTTTCAAGAAGTTCTGCTTTATGTGCTATTCAGCTCGGTACCTCGACTTACAACCACAATTGGACTGGAACCTCGGTTGTTGAATGAAGCAGTTGTTAAGTGAGATGTCATATGAGTGCTTTGCTCAGTGACCGCAATTCCAGCATACCTGATCGTGATTGTTTAGTAATTGGGTTTCTAAACAGATGGTGTCCCAAGTAAGGAATGCAAGGTGCCTCAGGGAGCTGGGGGAGACCGTAGGAGGCTCCGATCAGGAGATGAAAATCCTCCGTGCTGAAATCCAAGTAGGATTTTCAATCCTTGAATTGAGAGACACTTGTGTGTGGCCTGTGCCAGCCTTCTCAAGACCGCCCCAGCCTCCCTAAGGCAGGGGTCCCCAACCTCTGGTCTATGGATTGGCACTGGGCCGCAGCATGCTAGAAACTGGGCTGTGCAAACAAGCGAAACCCCATCCGTGGAATGCAGACAGCATGGGAACCACATCCCCTCCAGGCCGTGGAAAAACCTGTCTCCCCAGAACTGGTCCCTGGTGCCCCAAAAGTTGGGGGCTGCTGCCCTAAGGTACCCCATGCCCCATTTCCTTACCACACTATCTATGCTCAACAGCTGAAAATCTTCCTTATTGAAATACTGTATTAAAAAAAGGAGATTGGGAAATAGTTTTATTTTATTTCGTTGGTATCTGAATGGCAATTGTTTTGTAACAAGCTATTTTTTGCTGAATCCGAAAACGTTTTGTTTCTGTGGGGTGTGAATTCAATTTGCATGGAGTTTTTTGTTTACTTTCCATGAAAGCAGCCAAAATAGCCTTTTATAAATAGGACGATTCCAGAAGCAAGAGAGATATTCCATGCGATTAATATAAATAAAAAAACAACATAACATTGTTATTTGGTACTTTTTATTAAGTATTGGAATAAAGTGTCTTTTAACCCGAGATATATCGGATACATTTCTAATAGAATTTCATTAGACTTTTTCATCCTTTAAATGGCAAACTTCTGCTCTTCTACCAATTCCTTTTAAAACTGGCCTAGGAAAGAAAATAAGAATTGGCCTGCTGGATCAGGTCAAGGTCCATTTTAATTCAGCATTTTATTTCTTACAGTGGCCGGATCAGTTCCTTCTAGAGTGTGCCTAAGCAGGAGATGGAGACATCTTTTGCTGCCTGATGTTCTTTTGCAACTCTGGCCCCAAATCGTTCAGTGAATTTTCATGGCTGAGAGCAGTCTTGAACCTGGATCTCCTCAGTCCTAACACAACATCACAACCACCACAACATCCACAAGTCTTTGGCCATCTCCGTATCTTTGCAGTAATGAATTCCCCAAGTTAGTTATATGCTGGGTGAAGAAGTATAGTATCGTCGACTTACAGCCATTCACTTAGTGGCCATTCAGAGTTAAAAAGGCACTAAAAAAACAGTGGCTTGCAACTGGTCCTCACATTTATGTTATAGCATCCCCAGAGTCATGTAATCAAAATTCAGATGCTTGACAACAGGCATATACAGTGTTTATGATGGTTGTAGTGTCCTGGGGTCATGTGATCATTGGTTACAACCTTCCTGACTGACTTCCAACAAGCAAAGTCAATGGGGCAAGGGGGATTTGCGTAACAACCATGTGATTCACTTAACAAAGGTTTGCTTAACGACCATGGCAAAAAAGGTTATAAAATCAGGTGTGTCTCACTCAACAACCACCTTGCTTAGTGGCAGAAATTCTGGTCCCAATTCTGGTCTTAAATTGAGGATTGCCTGTAATTCCTTTTGGTCTATTCCAGAGGTCTTCAAACCTGGCAAATTTAAGCCTTGTTGGACTTCAACTCCCAGAATTCTCCAGCCAGCTATGCTGAGAGTTGAAGTCCACAAGTTCACAAGTCCACAAATTCTGAGAGTTGAAGTCCACAAGTCTTAAAGTTGCTAAGTTTCGGGACCCCTGGTCTATTCAAATCTCCTGCCCATCAGCTTCACTGAATGACCTAATGACCAGTCCTGATGTTTTGAGAGGGAGAAAAATTCTCTATCTGCAGGCTCCATGCTATGCGTGACTTTATCTAATTAAATTAATTTCCTTTTGTTATCAACATTTTTTCTAACCTCAGGGTCCCACCTAATCTAAGTTTTCTTCTAAGGAAAGTGTTTGAGACCACTGCTCTCAAAAGTACACGTAGTTCTGCCCTACCATGAAAGTCTCTGTCCATCAGTGCAGATGGCTAAAACAACCTCCACCCCTCCCCCTCCCCAAAAGATTAAATCTTCTTTGTAAGACATTGACTTTAAACAGAAGAGTCTGGGAAGTGAATTGATAATATGTGTCTGTAGAAGAAGGGCGCAATGCCAGATGTCCTGCTGCCAAGCTGGTAGGAAAAGAAAAGAAAACAAAAAGACTTTATAACCTCTGAGCTCTGGTGGAAAAAATCTGTCAGCGCTGGTGACAGAATGGTATCCTTTGCCACAACTGAGGCAAGGAGAAAACTAAGAAAGGTCATGGTACATTCTCCTAGTGTGAAATGTCTGAGGAGTTTTGGGAATTGCTGGAAAACCGCTGCTATCAGTCTCTGCTACCTCAGATGTCTTCTCACACCTGAGAGCTTCACTTGGTTGTAATGAAATAATACTACACTTTTTGTATTATGTGAACAAGGAGCGATTGGAAATGTTCACATCTCTTCATAACAAATTTCAGTTGATCATAATGTCCAAACTTTGCATAAATTTTAATAGCTTGTTTTCCCAAATTCTGGGAAAGACTAACCATAGCTAAGAGTTTAAAGCAATTTGAAAGCTGATCCTTAAGGAGAATTTGGAAGGGCATAAGGCTTCCCCCATGTAATGGTATCACATATTTTCACCTGAAAGTCCTATAGATTGGTAGTCTGGGACTCTCAGATTTTCAAAAATAAGTCATAAAGCAGGATGTTACCAGAGTTGGACAAGGCTAGTTTAGTCTTATGACCAGATAGGTTGATGTGCGAATCTACCTGTTTATTGCTTACAAGATTTTCTTTTGACAGAGCAGAACATCTTCCAAACTTTATTGCCTTTGGAGCAGATGATACATACAAGTTGCCATCCTACAGCACACTTTCATAGAAGTCCAATAACACTTAGCAGACATTCTGAACAAATACAGTTAGTCCTCGACTTATGATCATTCATTCACTGACTTCAAAATTAGGACAGTGTTGAACAAAGGGAATTACAACCTGTACTCAAAATTACGGTTGTTGCAGTGCCCTGTGGTCATAATAAAAATTAGGCTACTTGATAGTGTGTCCACATTCTTATTACTGTGGGGGTGCTGCAACTCTCCCCAGCCCCCCATCTATCTCTACCTCTCTCTAGGCTGCCCTGCACAGTGGCACTTGGCCACAGTGCTGTGGATCTGAAGAAGAGGTCTGGGGCCTTCAGCAGCCTCAATCAGCTGCCACCACCTTAGGCCTTGACTTTAACCCTAGTGCTTCTTCTGCCATTGAGAAATGCCACCTATCTGCCCCCTGATGTAGGCCACCCCATACAGCAACACTCTGTAGCAGTGCCAAGGCTGGGCCTGAAGTAAAGGCCTGGAGCCTTCAGTCTCAGTCAATTGCCGCTATTCCAGTCTTCCCATTAGCCTTGTGTGTGATAAATCTTGCAGTCTCCTCATGAAGAGCAGCTGTCCGGGGCACTTGTGGGTAATTTCATTCTTCTTATTTGGAGAGGAATGGCTCTCCATCTCTTCATTTTGCCACAGTTGTCAGTTCTGCTTTTCAAAGAGCTTTCACTATTTCTTCCCTGAAAGTCCCGTAATACTCTTGATGATGGAGATGCCAGCTTTATCTCCCCCTGGAGCACCCTGGCTCCATCTCCAACAGCACTCCGTAAATTCCCCAAGCTTCTGAAGCAGATTTTCAAAAGGACAGAAAATTTTGCAAAGAGGGAGAAATTAATAAAAACAACATTGTCAGTTTCTTTTTGTTCATGGAGTGTAATCTTTATTTTTTTAAAAAAAACAACTGAGTTATATATTTTTAACCTTGTAGCATTTGGGAATTCTCTTTTGGTGAAGCAACCACTAACCATGTAGACTTTTAGAAATTAATATCATAGTCTCAGCTTGCCAGCATTGAAAAAAGATTTCTGCCTTCTCTTTTCTTGACTTCTTGTTGTTGTTAGTCACAAAACCGTGTCCGACCCATCGCGACTTCATGGACAACATTCCTCCAGGCCTTCCTGTCATCTACCATCCCCCCCGGAGTCCATTTAAGCTCACACAAACTGCTTCAGTGCCTCCATCCAGCCACCTCATTCTCCTTCGTCTCCTTCTTCTTTTGCCCTCAATCGTTCTCAGCATTAGGCTCTTCTCCAGTGACTAGAGGTCATTAAATCAAGCCAGGTTGAAGAAATCTAGGGTGAAAGTTTAGATTTAATGATAATTCAAGTATGCATAAGCTGGTAAAAACTTCATAATAAGTGTTCTGCAGGTTCAGACATATACTTAAGCTTGTTTTGAACCCTATAGTTGTTATAAGTGTAAGACTAGCCTAAACATTTCTATTGACGAATCTCTTTCAGTTTATCTCTGATGGTAAGTGCGTCATATAGTTCTGAAAAACATGCCAAACCTTCTCAGTATTAGTATTACATAGCTCATTTTCATGTTAGTGCTGAGATACTATTGATGGTGTGAAGATGCTTGAGAGTCCCAAGAAAATCGCGGATATTTACAAATGCAATTGCTAACTAAACATTTGGAATAGGTCATGCAACAATGGCATTTTATCCCTATGTAGCAATATGTGTTGCAGTTTGCCAACTTAAATGGCTTCCTTTTCAGTTCATCCAGTTTTCTGGAAGGTTTGAAATTATGTCTGGTAATTCAGCGGTGTTAGTTGATTGTCATTAATGTAGATTCTTGCATTGGAACAAAAATGTTCCTCATTGAGATCACGACCCAGAAGCAATATCTTCTATCTAAAACGAATTTTAAGGACATATCTGTGTTGACAGTACAAGCAGTGGAAGCAGCTATGATTTTGCAAACAGTGGGTAATCCTCATTTAGCGACTGCCTTGTATGGCAACTGTGCTCAGTTACAACATTGATGAAAAAGTAAGCTTATGATCAAACCTCACATTTACAATCTTCACAGGCTTGTAAGGCAAAGGAGAATTGAAGTAAGATGTTAAGCTCAGACATGGATTCACTTAGTGATTGCTTTGCTTAATGACAGAGTTGCTAATCCCAATTGTGGTCCTTAAATTAGAATTACGTTATGAAGCAGTTCCTTTTTCCATTGCAAGTAATTCTTGCTTTACTCCAACTATTTTTCATTAGCTTATGGCTTCAGTGAATCTTCTCTCCCCTTTCCTATTTACAGAGCTTCTATAGCATTCAATGTTCAAGCGGAGAATTTTCTTTCCATTTCCCTTTTACCTATTTTAATTTTGCCATGGTTATAGGCTGCACTTTTAAAAGTTTGTGCAACTGATATTCACTCATCTTTGAGCAAAATGGGGAGCGTATTACTCTTTTCCTAAACCCTGTCAAGAGGCAAAACCACGGTGTTTATTCCGCTTTCTTGATGTCTTCATCTCCTTGATTTGAAATAGGTGGTTCTAGGACACGGGTGTCAAACTCAAGTTCATTGAGAGCCGCATCAGGGTTGTGTTTGACCTCAGAGGGCTGGGGTGGGTGAGGCCAGGGTGGGCCTGGCCACTCAACGTCACTCATGTTGGGGGTGCCTGTCATGGCCCGAGTTCTCTGCCAGTGAAAATGGGCTCCTGAACTCCATTATAAGTTTCGATGGCCTCCTGAACCCTCTGCCAGTGAAAACTGAGCTCGGGAGGGCCGCCCATGGCCCTCTTGTGCTGTTTTCTGCTGCAATGGCCTCCTGCAACCTGCTGCCTTCTCTAGGCCATCTCTATTACTTCTTCCAGGTTTGACTTCCTTTCCAGATAACTAAAGTCTCCAATAGCAGAAAAAAATATGCTTATTTCTTGTGTGATGTGGGTAGAACAGAAAGATTAATTACAGCAGAGAGCTATGTCTGTAAGTCCCGGAGGTGTTTTTTTCAAAAGGCAACTGGACTTTCTTTGTTTTTCCTTGAAGACGTTTCACTTGTCATCCAAGAAGCTTCTTCAATTCTTCAGAAATTACATTTGAGACAACCATGATCTGGATGACTGAGAATCTCCATAGCCTATTTCTATAAGACTTTGTAGCTTGTCGTTAGGATAAGGTGTCAAAAAGGCAAGTAATTTCCAAGAGGAAGATCAGCAGTTTGGAAAGTTTAGCAAACTTCAGATCAGGGGTGTCAAATTCACGTCATCGTCACATGGCATATTGGGACCTTTTGCCCCTTTGCTAAACCGGGGGTGGGGATGCCCAAAAAGTGACGCAGCCGGCTTGTGGGTCGTGAGTTTGACACCCTGCTTCAGATGTTCGAAATCACCTTCAGATCATTTCTATCAGCCCAACCTATTTCACAGGATTGTTGTTAGAGGGAAAAATGGAACAAGAAGTGCAATCTATACTATTCTGAGCTTCTGGAAAAAAATGTAGCATATAAATTGAACAAGCATAAATAAAACTGATGTTGGGAATTGGAGCTGGACTAAACGTAGAAAAACAGAAGTTGTCCACCTCTGCTCTAATGCCCCCAAGTGCTTCTCTGAAAGTTTAAATGTGGTTGAGGGGAACACAATGGGAACCAGGGGTTGGTTGCTACCGGTGTGGGGCACTCTGCTGCCCTGGTAGCGGCCTGCCGATTGCGCAACGGTTCCGGTGCCGTCTTTACTGGGCCATTACGCGGCGCCATCTTTTTCTTTTAATTTTTGCTTCCTGCGCATGCGCAGGAAGTAAAAAAAGTCACTGAAATCTTGCGCGTGAGAGCATCACCTTGCAAGAGGACGCTTGCGTGCGCAAGATTTTGGCAATTTTTTGCTTCCACACATGTGCAGAAGCAAAAAAAATCACCAAAATCTCATGTATGTGAGCGTCCCCTCGTGAGATTTCATTTCTGCGCATGTGCAGGAAGCAAAATCACGGGAAGGGATGTGCAACATCAGGATGCATGTGTATCGCACCGATATGCCAGTGCGAGGAACCCCGCCCCTGGTGGGAATTTATATTTGGAAATACAGGTTGTCCTCAACTCACAACAGTTTATTTAGTGACCATTCGAAGTTACAATGGCACTGGGAAAATGACTTATGACTGTTTTCACATTTATGACCATTACACCATGGTCACGAGATCAAAATTCAGAGGCTTAGCAACTGACTCATATTTATTTATATTTATAAAGAAACGACAGACATCATGATCTCCGGAACTTTAAAAAATGTATTATCCTAAGCTTTCGTCAGCCCCTGTTGGCATCATCAGAGTATAAAATCACCATTGAAGAAATGCTTGCCTTTATGTGTTGCCGATCAATTTAGTCATTGCACGCGTAATGGGTCTACACCCTTGCCTCCAACATGGCTGCAGTGTCCCAGAGTCATTTGATCAACTTTTGTAACTTTCTGACAAGCAAAGACAACAGAGAAACCAGATTCACTTAACAACTGTGTTACTAACTGAACAACTGCAGTGATTCGCTTAACAAACGTGGCAAGAAAGATCGTAAAACAGGGCAAAAGTCTCTTAACAAATGTCTTATTTAACAACATAAATTTTGGGCTCAATTGTGGTCGTAAATGATGACTACCTGTACTGGGTTGCAACCATAATTGCCCTTTCCTGTTAGCACAAGGAGACAGAGCAGGAGAAATTGTTGCTGTGTCCGTGTGGGTTTTTTTGAGCAACTCTCCAAAATGGCTCTCCAAATCACCTGATTATCTATCCTGAGGAAAGTTTTTATGTCTCAGCCTCAGTTTCTGTCTGCAATGAAAGGATAATGTTTTTGTGTGCTTAACAGCAAAATGCTGAAACAATAGAAGTTTCTATTGGTTTTTTTCACCACATAGCTTGATATGAAATTCAAGACACAAATTTTCTGACACTTCATTTGTGTATTAATGTTTGCTTTTTAATTATACATAGTATTTTTTTATAAGTACTAACATTTTTCAGTAGTCAGAACATGCCAGAAAGTTTCCCCTCTCAGGTAAAATAGTATTGCACAATTGTCAGTTGAAATTCCATGCTCATTATGCATTTAAGTTTCATTAAAATGGAATTCTGTGGTTTGGATTTCTTTGACTGTAAGCCATGACTTGGAAGTAAAACCCTGTTAACTAACCATGCTAATATGCTATAGTATGTTCCAAAAAAGCAAGGGTTGTTACTCCTGATGACATGCATTTTGTACAACCTAACCGGAGGCTTCTATTTGGAACTAATGAGAGCCAATTTGGTCTAGTGGTTAAGGCACTAGACCAAATTAACCAGAAGACCGCGAGTTCCAGTCCCACCTTAGGCATGAAAATCGGCTGAATGAATTTGGGCCAGTCCCATTTTCTCATCCCAACCCTCCTCACACGATTGAGGTTGAGGAGAAAATAGGAGGAGGAAGGAGGTTAAGTATGTTCACTGCCTTGAGTATTTATAAAGTTACTAAAAAGCAGGATATAAACTTAATAAATAAACAAATAATTACCTAAAAGATAAACAGCTGAACAAATTATGAAAATAAAGTCCAAAGATCAATTGTGTACAGGCAGTTCTTGACTTACGACCACAATTGAGGCCAAAATTTCTGTTTCTAAATGAGACATTTGTTAAGTGAGTTTTGCCCCATTTTACGACCTTTCTTGCCACATTTGTTAAGTGAATTGCTGCAGTTCAGTTAGTAACACAGTTGTTAAGTCTGGCTTCCTCGTTGACTTTGCTTGTCAGAAGGTCACAAAAGGTGATCACATCATCCCGGAACATTGTGACCCTCATAAATATGAATCAGTTGCCAAGTGTCTGAATTTTGATCATGTGACCATAGGGATGGTGTAGCGGTCATAAGTGTAAAAAACGGTCATAAGTCACTTTTTTCAATGCCATTGTTACTTTGAATGGTCACTAAATGAACTGTTGTAAATTGAGGATTACCTGTATTAGAGATAAATAACCATATTAATCTGCATGCTAAATATCTACAACGGTAGGTGTTGAAGTAGGTTAAGGACTTCCTTTCATTTTTTATTCCATTCCAATTATTTAAATATCTGTAATTTAAGATTTAGAA
Source organism: Imantodes cenchoa (assembly GCA_027560375.1). Classification (NCBI taxonomy): domain Eukaryota; kingdom Metazoa; phylum Chordata; class Lepidosauria; order Squamata; family Dipsadidae; genus Imantodes; species Imantodes cenchoa. The sequence continues at coordinate 335,439 of JANHGD010001465.1, forward strand.
TTTAGTTCAAGATCTCCAATGTCACCTGGCTCCAAAGTGTAGAATTATACAAAGTGTACAATCTCCAAATGGCTTTTTGAGAGATGCTGCCTACAGAAGGGGGAGGTGGTATGATGGATTACAGTGAAATGACAGGTAAATATCAAGGCAGAACTACCCACTTTCTAGTATATCTACAGCAGAGTACTGTAGATAATACGTTGGCCTCCAATGAGAGATCATGTCTAAATAAGCAGGAATAAGACATTATAACAAGTTGGGAGAGGAGGTGATCTGTCTTCCCAAGATTAGAGAATGGTAGAGCAGTCCCTTGATTTAGTTTAGGGTTAGGGTTAGGGTTAGGGTGTCAAAATCAAGGCCCAGGGACCGAATCCGGCCTGTGGGGTGCTTAGATCTGGCCCGCAGGGTTTCCCTGGAAACAGCAAAGGACTCCCCTGCAGTGCCTCTGCCAGCAAAAATGGAATTCGGGAGGGCCGCAGACGGCCCTCCCAACCTCTGTTTTCACTGGCAGAGGGTTGCAGGAAGCTGTTGCAGCTGAAAACAGCGCTCGGGAGCCCATTTTTGCTGGTAGAGTGCTCAGGCCACCACAGGTGCCCTTGACATGAGTGACGTCAAATTGGCCATGCTCACCCTGGCTACACCCTGGCTCGCCAAGGTCAAACACAATCCTGATGCGGCCCTCAATGAAATCGAGTTTGACACCCCTGGTTTAGACTATCTAATTGGGGACTTATTAGCTCTTCAAGGACTTCTCCATTCATCCCAGCAATAGGAAAAGAGAGCAGAAGGTGCTTTAGATTTTCCCATTCAAAGCCTAGAAATATAGAACCAAATAGACCTTCTGCCAATCCTGAACTACAGAGACAGCTCTGTAACAATGCATAATGCATGTCTACCCACAAGCAAGATTTTAATGAGAATTATCCTTTTGAAAGTGGTGCAGAGAAATCTTTAGATATTTGGAAGAAAAAAGTTTTATCATTGGAAAAAGGGGAAATACAGGAAAACCAAAGAAAGGCAACAGTTGCGTACTTACTATTGTAAATAGAATCAGTGCTGTCAGCCTGGCTAAACTAGTTACTTAGAAGACTGCCTTCTTGAGTAAGATCTTAGATGTCAGTACATATTCGAGGCTCAAAACAGTTTGTAAGAGAGAGATCACCCTCTGGGCCTTCTGTTTAGGTAATTTTTAGGCAAGGCCCTTTCCTCCTTTTTTGGAAGATAATTGAAAGGTTAAAGAAACATAATTGAAGGCTTGGAAAACGGAATATTGCTTTATCCAGTCAAGCAAAATGCTTTGTTGCCAATGTACTTGGTCCAGTCAGCAAATTATAAATTATTTTGTAACTGAACTTACCTTCCTATAAATCTTGGTGGAGAGAGAAACGATACAGGCATAAATAAACTTTTTAGCAATTTTATGGGAAAACTTCATCTAGTTTTACCTTAGCATGAAGCGATATTATTAGGTACTGTACTTTGTGGGGAAACGTTATTGGCTATCAAAAATTGGGGGGTTGTCACACATAATAGTAACAATAGCAATACAAGGGTAACTGAGCTGAGGTGGCGCAGCAGTTAGAGTGCAGTACTGCAGGCTACTTTAGCTGACTGTGATCAGCAGTTCAGCTGTTC
>JANHGD010001465.1:441051-451118 GCA_027560375.1 Imantodes cenchoa
CTGAAACCAGACTGAAAAGGGTCTAGATAATCCGTATCATCCAAGAACCGCTGTAGCTGCTTAGCCATCGAATCGATGAGGAAACAATACAGATCTTTTATTTTTAAGAAACAGAAATCAGTTACCATTTCTAATCATTTATCAGCTTATTCACTGGTGAATTTTATTACTCTATATGTATATATAAAATAATCACATGTGCCTTGGAGGAATAAGATCCCATCTATCTAGCAAGACATTTGTGATGTTGGGAATGAGCATCTTACTTCAACAATTTGTATATATGTGCCAGTTTGTATTATACAGGAATAACAGGAATGTGAGCAAATACAAAACAGAGTTTCAGGTTTTTTTCTATAAAATGCAAGACAGATGTGAGATCAAATGTGCTGAATAATCTGGTATCAAGGATCTTTTGAGGCAAAACAGATTAAACCCCATATGAATCATTATCTAAATTGCACTAGAAATTGAGAGGTTGAGATCAGGAAAACAGCAGCAAACTTATTATCTTTCTTTTTATCTACTTAGGGACTCAGTTCAAATTCTTCTAGCTCTTTAATTTAACTAGCCTGGATCAGAGATAATTAATTAATTCACAGTTCAGCATTATGACAAAAAAAGACCCAGCACCATTTTATTGTGGATTTCCCCCCTCGAAATAAAAATCTTGTTAAGAACTGGATTGATGTTATACAACATTAGGAAAGTCTTTATGATACATCAGATGTGTAGTTGACATTCTCTGCTTTTTTTTTACAGTAGTAGATAAAAACAAAAGTGTAACTCCTATAGTAATTTTACCTGCAGAAGTTTACATTGTCCATTAGAAGCCAGTCTCCAGCCTCTAAAGCCTGAACTAACATCCCATCGACCCATTCGAAAGTCCCATGGTTATGGCTATTCATAAATTGAACTACTTGCAACTTGAAATGCCGAAACTCTTCTACAAGTGTTGAAAATCCTAGAATGAGAGTAGCCAAAAAAAAAGGTTTCAATATTTCTCTGCACCAAGAAGCTGGCCTTCAACATTTTCAAACATTAGCCCTAAAAACTGTTGATCACCAGAAAAAAAACAATACACACATTTTGGTTAACCAACCGTTCTTATTTTCATTTGAATTTGTAATTGCTAGGAAGCTGAATTGAAAGCATAGATTAATGGCTTTAGGAAAATATATTGTCCTTCAAAACAGCAATAGTTGCAGTAAAGCAGCAAATTTGGCTCCTCAAATAAATAAATGCCCAAAACAAGTAAACAAAATGCAAATGCGTGCATGCGTGTGCACATACAATTATAAATTATACATTCATATTATATATTTAAAAAGGCTTTGCCTTTCCTGCATACCTGACTTTGAAAATGAGCTGATTTTGGTATTGAGTCTCTGGACTTGCACAAGCACTGTTTCCAATTTATTCACCAATTCAATGGTTATATTTTGATTCCCTTCCCCAAGAGATTTGGGTTTGAAATTATGAATGAAATTGCTCCAGGCACGCAAGACAACTTCAGCATCCTCCGGGGACATGGTATTGAGCAGGAGACTGTCTCTTAGAAGGGTGCTGACCACATTCTCTACTTTTTCCAGTAAGAATTTCCATGGGCGAATGATGTCAACCTACAGAAGATATTAATGTTATCAGTCACAGTTGCATTCCATTGCCATATTACAACTGGAGTTCAACTACTTATTCTGAATGAACGCTCTGTCTTCAAACAGAACTAACATGACAATATGCAGTTAAGGAAGTAGCTGGCCTTATTAGTTAGCACGGACAAGGTTAAAGAAAAACTTAAGGTGAGACAGCTTCTGTTCAGGGGTTCTTTGGTAGCCAACTTTCCCATCTTCCTTACAGATTGATGTTAAGATGATTGTGGGGTCCTTGGAGCTCTTTATGCTTGATTGTTTTCTTGCAGATGTTCCCTTACCCAACTAGGTAATATCACAAGTGCCCTGGATGTGTAGCGCTGATAATGCTACCTAGTTGGATAATGAAACTTTGCAAGAAAACAACCAAATTCAGGGAGCACCAAGGACCCCACCGTTCAACGGTATTCTTGTCTATTGTAAGCTGGTGGTTAGAATGTGGGAGGCTATTCGTTTTCATGGAAACTACACAGCCACCCATGCTACCTAAGACATGAATCCAGATTTCTCTGTGGAAAAAAAAGAGACTTAGGAAATGACTATAAGATTCCCTTGAGCTGGTAACACGAAACTTCAATAAATGTTTTTTGCCATCAGGAAACTGCTATTGATCCAGTAAAATAGTTTCAACAATTGCTCCCCATCACTACTGTCCCAGCCAATAAAGAAAGAAGGAAACTTGATTTAAGCCACCTATTCCTCAAGGCAGAGTCAGCAATAAAGATGACAGTTCCAGCCTCCTACTCCTCCTAAGCAAAACATTATCTAGTTTTTGGGACCATGGGGGCTTTTAAAACTTGCAGAAGACCATTAAGCCATGGTGGCATAGTGGCTAGAATGCAGTACTGCAGGCTACTTCTCCTGACTGCCGGCTGCCAGCAGTTCACCAGTTTGAGTCTCACCAGGCTTGATTCTGCCTTCCAACCTTCCGAGGTGGGTAAAATGAGGACCCAGATTGTTGGGGGCAATATGCTGACTCTGTAAACTGCTCAGAGAGGGCTGTAAAGCACTGTGAAGTGGTATATAAGTCTAAGTACTATTGCTATTCTCTGCTCCCTCCCCCAAATTTTGGCACAGTGCATACTAGCTATGCCCTTGCATCATCTAGCAGGCTGTCTATCCCCACAATCTTAAAAAATTACCTGTTCCTTCTCTATTCACACATACTACGGAACCTTTGTATTAATCCTATGTTTTTAAAAAATGAATAAGAACTACAAAAAATAGAGAGTAAACACTAACTTGCTCAAATCCACCCAACAGCTCTGTAGTATCCATAGAACTGTTCATTGGCATAATTTTTAACTCGTGTCCTGTTAGATATGCCAGTAATTGAAGCAGGCTGGTCTTGCCAGCAGCAGCTGGGCCCACCAAGATTACCATCCAGCTCATATGTACACATTTCATGATGGTTTCCAGGGGCTGTAGTGAATGGTGGAGAAGTGACAGATTTCTGCCTGGAGGCGGGACATAATTGGCGCGGGAGAGGACTGAGTAGCCAACCTTCAGGAAAAACAAAAACAGCATTACTTTCATATGTAAACAGGGAAAAATAGAAGGGTAAACAAAATAATACTACAAGAGTAACAGCCTTTGTTTCCTTTTACCTGAACATCATAAGGTGTGATGTAGAATTGCCTACTTCCTGTATAGGGGTTACAATTCTGCCCAAAAATGTCCTTGAACAGAGACACTACCTAAATAGATAAAAAAAGAAGCAACCAAATCACATTCATATTGAATAATGCATTAACAATGAATAATGATTAATGTTCATTCCCCCCTTGCAACCTTCCTATGAACTACAGAATTACAGAATGTCTTTATCCAATGTCTTTATAAAAGTTTATCCAAAACTTTTCTTTCCCAAAAGGATTATGTGTAATCCTGGTGCAGACATTTAAAATCACCTGATTCAAGGTAATCTGCCTCATTTTTAATACTTGAGGTTGTTTATTGCGAGACATTCTACAACTTAACAGAGTAAAATTTGATTATGCTCATCTGAGATTAGTGTATGAAGTGTAACTGGCACAGAATTGTGAATAATTTTAAAGGCTAATTTTTAAGGATCTAAGGAGTTGCATAATCTGTAAATTATTCACTCAAATCGTAACTCAGATAAATTGCCAAAGCTTGGGAAGAAGACTGATAAAACCTCAATCAAACAATCATCAGATGAAGTTTTGGAAACTCCATGATCCAAGTGAACATATGCTTGCATATATACAAAGAAACACATCTACATATGTATACAATTTTTCCTTTCGCTAGGAGTAGGCAGCTTGGAAACCTGCAAAAGTTTTACTTCTTTATTCATGTTATATCCCACCAACTTACTAAAGTAATTTAAAAAAAACAACAACCCAAAGCTGGAATATTAATATCTTCCCTGTTCTTCAAGGCCAAATTCTATACTCATTACAGAGACTCTTAGTATAATCTGCAAGAGGCTGAATCTCAGTCTCCAAGCTCAGTTTCCTTTTTACCAATACTACTTTTACCTCATCTAGACTTAATTTCAACTGATTCTCCCCAGAGTAAATTTAGGCAATAATGAAGGAAGGCTAACAATTATCCATTTCTGTGGACTTCAATGGCAAAGGGCTCTAAAATTAATTATCACCAATGTATTGATGGCATCTAGCTCTAAAGCTCTGGATGACTTTCCCCAACAGATTTCATATAGGTATTGAACAGTATCTCTCATAAGACAGAACCATAAAAAACACCAACTAGCAAGGGCTTTCTTAGTAAGATTCAGATCTCAGTTTTAAGTCAATATTAACCATTCTACTTAGGAATTCTGGCTCCAATATACCTAGTGAGCACCAGCTTGAGAAATAGATGCTGTAAGTGTATGGGGTTCTTTCTATTATATACCCAATGCATCAAATATATATAGTTAAACTCAAGCTTTGGGGGGAAAAGGATGTCTTAACAGAAATCATTTTAAATTATACAATTGAACACAGTATGACAAATTCAGATATACAAGACATTAAAGCAAAATTCTAAAATAAGAAAATAAATTCTGTCTGCTCTTTACCATTTCTCTGTCTGTTTTTGTTCTCATTCTTTCTCCATAGATCAAAAACATGTGTTTGCCAGGGTCATAAGTCCCAGGTGACTGGTCTATAAGCATTAGCTGACACCATCGGAAAAGGTCACGCAAGTTAAATTCCCAAGGTGAACCTTTATGTCCCCACTTCTTCTCGATTGTAATTTCTCGATCAATCTAAATAAAAGTATCAATTCAAAGGATTACAAATACCAATATGATCCAGAACTTAAAACTATATTAGAAGGCCATACCCCTGCATTACATTTAACACATAAAGAATCTCAATTTATAATCTTATTATTCATCTTTTCACTTTGAGCCATGGTGGCGCAGTGGTTAAAATACAGTATTGCAGGTTAACTCTGCCCACAGGCAGGAGTTCAATCCTGTCCAGTTTAAGGTTGACTCAGATTTCCATCCCTCTGAGATCAGTAAAATGAGAATCCAGATTTTGGGGGGCCATATGCTGACTCTGTAAACTGCTTAGAGGGCTGTAAAGCACTATGAAGCAGTATATAAGTCTAAGTGCTATTTCTATTTCTCTTATCACACTTTGAGGCATTATATTTACCTTGTTATTGAATTCAACCATCTTCTCAATTATTTCCTTGTCAATGGCTGGAAAAAGAGTATTCCCGATATATTCCATATCTGATGCAGAAAGTGGGTCTATATAAACCTGTGCCATTTTTAAGGGGAGGGGAAAAAGTATTATTATATACAGAAGACACATGTATTCTAAAGATATATTTAAATAAAAATACCTTACTACAAAATCAGCAAAAATTTAGCATTCAAGTTTATCCAAATGGTGTAATTGAAATTCATTCTAAAAGAAATGTTAAAATAAAAGGGACAGTGGAAGAAATTATGAACTTGCCTGTGTGAATCTATTCAGAAATGACTTAGGTAATCCTTTTCTGCCACCTCCTTGCCTGTAGGGATTCTGGCATCCGAAGATCTTTGTCATCTTGTGTTGAACATGAAAACTCATACCCAATTCAGGTACATAAATCTCTGCCCGGTGGTCAAAACAAGCATTCAGGCCTTCTAACACTGACTGGGAAGCCAAGTTCAGCTATTTAAGACATATCAACATAAAAAGGTTACATTCCTTCTTTTTAAAAAAAACAAAAATAAAAATTCTACAATATGAATTTACTTTGGGCCAGTTATTCTCTCTCAGCGCAACCAACCTCACAGGGTTGTTGTTGTGGGAAAAACAGGAAGAGGAAGGAGTATTACGTATGCTTGCCACCTTGAGTTACTTATAAAGTAATAAAAGCGGGATTGAAATAAAATGAAATAAAATCTTCCCACATTTTGACTTCATCCAAAACTTTTGCTTGGATCTCTCGATCTCAGCGACAATAGTGTGGTGTGCATGTATCTGGATGCAGCAGTAACACCACTGCTGCATAGCTAACTGGCTCCCTGTAGGTTTCCAGCTGCAATGAAAAATGTGGGTTATCATTTTTAAAGCACTACATGGCATGGAATGAGGTAACTTGCAAAACCGTTCATCTCCAATGGTTTCTGCCTGTCCTATTACATCTGGTGTGGGTGTGGGTGAACAATATTCCAGGTTCCTTCCATGTAGCAGTGTCATGTGGTGGGATGATCCCCCCCCCCGCAGTGTTGGATAACAATACATGGGGAAAGACCATCACTCTACAAGAAGGGAAGAGATGATAGATAGCTAGATAGCTAGACGTAACCTGTACTCACTTCATCTAATACAATCCAGTGTCCTGCTTTCAGTGCTGCAAGCAATGGTCCATCACGCCAGGCAAATTCCCCACCTTTGCCTCCTTCAACAGGCAGGTCTGTGCCAAACAAATCTGTTATATCCTGATAAACAAGAAGAGAGATGGCAAGCTTTACAAATATGAAATGGTGGCAATTAAAAAAAAAATCCATCCAGGCATGCAACGTTTTGAGACAAACAAAAAATAATCAGTAATACTCTATTGGAGCAAAATCAAAAATCAAAAATCTAGGTTTTGGTTTTTTTCTATCAGTAAATACCATACACACACAAATGCACCAGTATTCCAGTTTAGCTGACTTTGCATGTGTTGTCGCAACATTTTGAAGTTTCTGGATATTGCAGCCAATACTTTGGGAGACTCCATGTACCTTGGCTGCAATGTCCAGAAACTTCAAAATGTTGTTACCAACTTGTAATTTTTAAGACTGCGATAATTAACAGTTAGACTAATTGTGCCAATTCCAATTAATTTTTAAGAACTTCAACAATTTGATTTTTATCTTGCCTTTATTACTTTTTAAATAACTCTACTTGGAGAACATGTTTAGTAATCCTTCCTCTTATTTTCTTCACAATACTGTGAGGTAGGTTGGGCTAAGAGAGACAGTGATTGGCCCTAAGATACCCAGCTGGCTTTCATGCCTAAAGCAGGATTAGAAATCCAGGCCAGCACCTTAGCCACTAGATCAAATGAAAATGTTAAGTTATGTCCTGATTTAATCCTCTACTTTGGGAAAGTGATCCTTAGCATGCCACTCAAATGCTAGGGACAGTTTTGAGATGAAAAAAAAGAAAAGATGGACACCTTTGCTGAACATCTGCAGTGCCTACTACCTTCTGGTAAAGAATATCAGAAGCACTGTTACAGAACCATAATGGTAAGTAAGGTTATCTGCAGCATACAATACTTGGGATATCTGGTTTCTCAATGAAAGCTCCTGCCACGCTCTTTACAACAAATATAATTTTGTTGTTGTTGCTGCGGCATGGCAGGATATTTAGGCTAAGATATGAAAAAAACAAAATAAAGCACCCCTGGCCTCAGTGGGATTAATAATTGTATCATTATGATAATATATAATATTTCCAATAACTGCTTCTGAAAAGCTGAGCAGAGCACAGTCTCTATTGTGCATGTGAAAAGGAAATAGAAAACTCTGGGAAAATTGTGAAGATTAGATATTTTTTCCCAGGAGTCAAAAGATCAAAAATGCTACATAAAATCTGTCTCTAAAGCAGGAATACCATTCATTTATTTAACATGTTTCTAAGCTTCCTTCTTCAGTGAGTAGTATTTCAAGACTTAAGAGGAGTATTGAACTCTTGACATTTGTAAAAGTTTTTTTGCATGGTCAGAAATGCCAAGCTGCACAACAGCTATATACCTACTGTTTGTTCAGAGAGATTGATTCGACTGAGGTAATTTCCTGAAGCCTTGGCCAAGGCAGCCACTAAGCTTGTCTTCCCAACCCCTGGAGAGCCTTCCAAGAGAATAGGTTTGTTTAGCTGCAAGGCTCGCAACAACCGCTGTGCATTCATTGAAGTGGTCCCTGCGTTTAGAGCATAGTCCAACAGATTGTTCTTCTGGTAATGTGGGCCTGTGGTAAAAACAAAGATTACAGTTATGGAAAGCTCCTGTTCAATATTTTAAATAATCAATCATGCCCTTCTCTAGGATATTCCGTTTTATCCCTGATTTTTATTCCATTTGACCTTTTAGCTGTATCCAATAAAAAAGCTCAGTTCTCAAGGGGCCAATTTTGGAGTTTCCTGCGACTTCCAAGATCTATTTCTTCTATTTAAGATTCCCTCACCTTATATGTGACTTGAAGTCATTAATTACATAAGCAACACTGAAATGCCTGAAAATCAAAGAACACCTTTTATTACAGAAAGGAGAATCAAATGTTTGAACATTCTCTTAGTAACTCACCCATAATGCCAGGCATATTGAAAACCAGCACCAAAGAGAAAGGCTAAAAGCATTCTTCTTGATGTTTTATCTTCTAATTTGCAGAGGAGGTGTATTTTTACATAGGGAATTGTGCAAATATTCATTCATTCATTCATTTCTTATATTGCCCTTATTACTTTATAGGTAATTCAGGATGGTGAACATACATTATATTCCTTCCTCCCCCTATTTTTTCCACAACAATAACCTAAACCACTGAGAGGACCTTTCCACAATATTTTTCTCCATGTCTAAAGAAGAGCTTGTCATTTTGTACAGTCTGCTGTCAAGTCAGTAAATTTGTAAAAACAGATTCTTGCCTCTTGATATATAAAATGGATGTATCCCAACATAACTCTCCATCCAAGCCATTTCCCTTTCTCTTTCCAAATCATACATTCTCAGTTCAATCATCTGATCATCGCTGAGTCGCACAACTTGGGAAATTTTTCTATACAAATAATCTAGACATTTTTCACGAGCCAGAGCAGTCGAACCAGAAGAACAGGACATTGTGCCTACATTAAAAAAGAAAAAAACATCAAAATAATGGAAACAGCGAAAGAGTTTATATAACATTTTAAACTGATCATTACTGAAAAATATGAATGCTTTTTAAAACCAATCCTATATCTACAACTAAAATAGATTAATAGCATACTTGTAAAAACCAAAACACTCAGCAATTTATAATTGTGATTATGTATCATTCATAAGAACAGGGAAACATGTGGACAAATATGTCTTCGGTCAGGCAAAAGCATTTCAATATAGAAATATATCAATATATAAGCTCCAATGGAAGTTTGTTCCACAAAGTGGGCAGGCAATACTAATGATGCCTACCTCTACCCTATTAATAACTTAGGGTATTTCAGTTTAGATCATCCAGATGATGTTTACTCCGAAGGATTTCCCCCAGCACCTAACCTTCCAACCACCTCATTGATCTATTCATGACTGTGTGATACAGATCTACCCCTCCACCCAACTCCTTTCCTTGTATTCTGCACCTAGACACATTAAGCCACCACTCACATGAAATATACAATGATTCTGTGGCTCTATCCAGTATTCACACATCCCGTGCATAACGATTTGTTTAATCTCGTCAGTCCTGTAAGTATGTATACAGGTTGTCCTTGACCTATGACTACATTTGAGCCCAGAATTTATGTTGCTAAGTGAGAAATTTGTTAAGTCAGTTTTGTCCAATTTTTACGACTTTTCTTGCCACATTTGTTAAGTGAATCGCTTCCCCATTGACTTTGCTTGTCAGGTCGCAAAAGGGGATCCCATGACTCGGGAACACTGCCAACAGTTATAAATGTGAGTCAGTTGTCAAGCATTCAAATGTAAATCATGTGACCATGGGCTTGCTACAACAGTCGTAAGTGTGGAAAACGGTCATAAGCCATTTTTTTCAGTGCCTTTGCAACTTTGATCATTAAACGAACTGTTGTTAAGTCGAGGACTACCTGTACAGTAGTCCCAATTCACTAGTTTCAAGTTCAGAAAGTGTTCAACTAAGGCAGGCTGTCTCCACTGCTAAGGAGCCGAGGTGGCTCAGTGGTTAGAGTGCAGTACTGCAGGCCACTGAAACTGGCTGCTAGTTCAGCAGCTCAG
>JANHGD010001466.1:7706-19193 GCA_027560375.1 Imantodes cenchoa
CTCACCTTTCCTCGTGAGAATTCCAGACCCTTGAAAATTTGGGTTTTTGGTTATTTGCTGGTTCTAGAATATTATCTCTTTGTCTGTCTGTTTGTTTCATCTTACTTTATTATTGCTATAAGTAACTCAAGGTGGTGAACTTACCTAATGCTCCTTTCTCCTCCTATTTTCCCCACAATAATAGCCCAGAGAAGGACTGGCTGAAAGTCACCTAGCTGCTTTCCATGCCTAAGGCGGGACTAGAACTGACTGTCTCCTGGTCTCTAGCCTGATGCCTTCACACTAGATTAGATCATTGTCTGTTGAAGCAATTATAGCATGGAACAGCATCAGGGTGCTGGGAGGGTGACTTTTATTTTCACTTTCTTATTTAACATCTCCAAGCTGGGATCATTTTGTACATCAGCTGCAACTGGGCTATTGAACTGATTGTCTCCCAGCTCCACATGAAGGACAGAGCTCTGTCCCTGGGTATGTGGAGGCATCGTGAGACACCCCCCCCACCACAGTTCCCCTTCCTTCCATATAAGGATGGCCCCCTCCCTTGGCTTTTGCAACCCCAGAAGCGCTGGGAAATCCCTTTCGCTTGCTGGGACTTCAAATGCCGCGAAGCCCACTCTCCCACTCTCCGTCCCGGTCGTGCCCACCAGCACAAAGGGGGAACAAAGGTTTCCAGAAGCTGCTACAGTGTTGTCAGAGAGGACTGAGGGATGGGCAGCTCTCTCATTAGCCACATGCTGCTCAGCACCCCGTGGCCAAAAGGATCCAAAGGATCTATTCTTTTTCCATGTCTTGTTGGAACTATGTAGTTCAGTTGCTATGACTCCCTTCCTGAAAATATCATTTCATCCATGGGGGTCTGTTCTTCTGTTTGCAAGCGTGCACACACACACACTGGCCTTCCTTCCTTCCTTCCTCCTTAGCCTGCAGGTACATTCCTTTTGGCAAGTTTCATGCTCCTTCAGCCTCTCCTCATGAAGGTAAGGTCTCCACTTCCCCCAAGAAGCTTCTTGGGCTCCTTCTGCTCCATTCTTCCCAGGGCTGATTTCTCTTCTTCTGGTTGGCAGAGGTTGACAACTCTGGGAAGAATTGGCTGTTTTTGCATTTCCCTTCTGACAAAATTCCACCCAGGAGGCCACCCCTCTTTCTAAGAGCCAATAACCAAAGGAATGAGAACGAATCTCAGCAAATCTTCAAGGTCGTGATGCCAGGGAAATGCGGGGGGGGGGGGTCTCTGTAGATAAATGGTTAGATGATTTACATTTTGACTCTTTGAGTGGGTTGCTCCAAAATTATTCCTTCTCTCAAATTCAGCACCCTCAAAGGAGATAGAATGGATCTGAGGAAGGAAGATGCTTCACTGCAGACCCAAAGAATCCTAATTTGGAAGACAATCAGCTTCTGGGAACAGCATAGATTTAGAATCTGCTGCTATATATGCCCAAACCTCAAAGTTAGTGGCCGCCTCTTGCTCAGTTTATGTAACATTCTGCTTCTTCATTCTGATTTTGCAGGTTGGACCTGCCCTGTGTTTACAAAGTGGCCACACTGAGTGCCCTTGTCCCTCATTTCTCCCCTTGCTGGTTTCGGCCCTCAGATTATCTACCTTTCTGTTTCTCATCACCTTGGAAGGAAGGCCAAGAAGATGGAAGAAGGAAGGCCCTTTCAGCCTGGTTACTCTTCTCTCGAAAATGCAACCGTTGTCATTGTTTGTAACTAGGGTCTCTTGTGCTCTTTTACTTCTCTTGTTTTGCCATCCCCGGGGATCAGTTCACTGAAAGAGATCTGGGGGTGATTAAACCAGGTTTTCTCCAAAGTGAGGCTCCTCAAATATGGCCCCTCTAATCCCTAGAATTCCCCATGGGATGCGGGGAGAAGTGGTCACTCTGGGTGGTAGTCAGGACAACTGGAGTGCCAAATCCTCTGAAGAGCTCCAGGCTGGAGGTGGTTGTCTAGCTCAGTGGCTGCTCAACGCGAGAGGATTCTTCAACTTTCCAGCCATGTGGCTTCTCAGCTTCTGCTTCAATGCCTCTGGTAAAGAATCAGGATACTGGAAAAGTGGTGGGACGAGCATGAGGTCAACTGCTGCCTGTGAGCTCTGCAGGGCAGATGGACCACTTAGATGTCCCAGGCACCTTATGGACCTGAATGGTTTCCAGAGGCCACTTGAGGAATGGAGCCACTTTAGCTGCTCTCCAATGCCTGATGAGGCCCTGGCAATGAAGACAAGTGTTGGGTGAGATCATTTCTCTCCTTCTTCTCGCCAATTCTAGTTGGCTCCTTAGTTTGCCAGGACGTCCAGAAAATGCAGAGAGAGAAAGATGAAGAGGGGTTATGAGTGAGCAGGGTGCATGCCCATGTTTGGGCAGCCTCATTGTTTCTCTTCCCCATCAGAAGACTCATCCACTGGCTTTGAGCCTAAACCTATAATGGAATGTCTAGATGACCTTGGGGAAAGAGGGGAGGCCAGCCCAAAGTTCCCATACAGAGGAATGGCAGTTTACAAGGCCAATTTCCCACTACACGTATCAAACTGCATATGTCTCATTACATGTTTCAACTTCCACCTGATGGGGGGGGGGTGTGTGCACGTGTATTTCTGGGGTCAACTGACCATACATTTTCTTTGATATGGCCTATTCTATCAAGAAGGATTAATGCACCTAGGGCAGAAATCAATATTGCAAATGTAGAATTACATGCGTGTAAGACTCAGAATTAATGCGCATTTAGATTAATTAAACTGGCAGTGGCCAGATTTATATTAACTACTTGATAAGAACAGAAGCTGTTTTCCCCTTCTCGGAGACGAGCCTCTCACGGCAGGTCCCTAAAGAAGAAATGACCGGACGTGGGCAGGAGAAGAGCAGCCTCGGCAGCAGAGGGAGAAAGGAGAACAACCCGCTGGGACCTGGCTGACCCCAGGTTCTCCTGAGAGAGGAAAAGCAGGCAGCCCACCCAGAGCCTGAGCAGAGCCTGCAGTGCTCTCTCTCCGGGGCGGCCCTAAAGCCAACCAGAGACTCAGCTCAAAAGGGGTCCCAGTGGAAGAAGGGCAGGGCTGAGGGGGGCAGAGAAGTCTGGGCAAGGAGGCTGCACCCTCTCGGCTGGGCTGGAAACGGGCTTCCCAGGCCTAAACAGGCACAGCCTGGGTGCCCAATCATGCCAGAGCCCAGGTGGCTGGTGGTGGGCAGCCTTCTCTTTTCAACAGAGTGGGAGGGGTTGGGACTTGCAGCAGAGCCACAGGATCTGCGGCTGCACATGAAGAGCTTCGAGGACACCTCGATGGCCACCACCCTGTTTCTCCCCTGGAGAAACTCCTGCTGCAGTTGCTACTGCTGTACCTTCCTTCCCTCCCACCTTGTTCAAGACAGAACTTGCCCAGTTCTTGCTGTGCTTTCAATAAATGTGTGTGTTTAAATGTGTTTTTGCAGGATTAAAATAAAGATTCCCACCCCTAGAGGCCTGCCATCCTTCCAGCTCAGAGGAAACTCAGGAACTGGCAAAGTGTGTGTGTGTGGGGGGGGGGGGGGCTGAGGCTGTGAGTCAAGGACAGTGGAGTCCCCAGTCTTTCTCCTTGGAGGCTTTGACTGGCTCCCCAAAGGAGTCCCTGTTTATGGTGGTTACAGCATAAGTCCCAGCCAACCGTGATGCCAGCCTCGATTGGACATGCTGAAGAAAGCGGATTCAAAATATTTATTGACAAGTACAAGAATTTATTGGGCATCTCTGCATGAGCATCTCCATCAGAGACTCTACTAAAAGCCCAAGGAGGCTGGTTCAGTAATGCTCTCCCTCAAGCCCTGTTTGTAAAACTCTCAAGCCTGGAGGAATCTGGCAGATCTAATGGATCACAACAATATTCAATTTCTCTAATAGAATAGAAGAAAAGAGAAAAGAGAAAAGAGAAAAGAGAAAAGAGAAAAGAATAGAAAAGAATAGAAAAGAATAGAATAGAATAGAATAGAATAGAATAGAATAGAATAGAATAGAATAGAATAGAATAGGGAACAGAACAGAACAGAACAGAATAAAGCTGGAAGGGACCTTGGAGGTCTTCTAGTCCAGCCCCCTGCTCCAGCAGGAGAACCTATACCATTACAGACAAGTGACTGTCTCTGGGCTGCTCCCTGGATGTTAAGCCATCGGCTTAACATCATCCAAAACCTCTGCCTGAAAAGTCCAACTTCCACATTTTTAATTCAGTTTTCCTTCCTAGACACCACAGTGTACCATTAATTGGAAGGAAGAGGCAGATCCTCTAGAAATAGAATAGAATAGAATAGAATAGAATAGAATAGAATAGAATAGAATAGAATAGAATAGAATTTTTTTATTGGGCAAGTGTGATTGGACACAGAATAAATTTGTCTCTGGTGCAGAAGCTCTCAGTGAACATGCAAACAACAAAGTGATAGGTATGTAAATCATACTTACAATCATTAATCATAAATAACCTAAATAAAACTATCCTATATTTCTGAACAAGAGACATTTTCATATTTGTCTCATCTCCTATAAAGCTAAGCACACAAAACCTAAGTTTGACTCAGGAAATATAATCAGATAGCCTGCTAAAACAGTCCTAGCCCTCCCTAATTAAAGATGGCCTCTGCTGATTAATCAGCTAAAGTCATTGGTTGATTAATCTGCTATTAAAGCAATTAAAGCTTGCAGCCCTAATGACCAAGTGGGAAAATGCACTCTTTAAGGGAACCTAATCTTGATTGCACAACATTTGGTTAGAAAACCAAAAACAGCATGAAGTTAACTGTGAGCAAATCCCAAATTGCCAGCATGTAGAGTTGCAGATTAAGCTTTAAAGCCAATTTGGGTTGCTGAACAAAACACTTTTCCTGATACCCTTAAGGAAAACATTCCTGCCTGTTGCTTTCCTTTGCAGTGAAGTCAAAATCCAATATTAATAGCAAGATGTGTCATTACAAATTTAACCATTTGGAATTGTTGAACTTCTGCATTTTTCAGCAGCTACAAAAGGTGAAGCTCAGAATTTAGCAAGAATAATTTCATGCACTCACTTATGAAATGACAGCTTCAGGCTTCAAGCCAGTCCTATTAAAGGACCACGAAGGCAAGTAAAATCAGGTCCAATAAAGCCACTGCCAGATTTTAAAAGGCTGATCTGGAAGCCTGGAGACTCTGGATCACTGCAAACATTCACAGGGAAGCTACTGAAAACACATCTTTGGCTCCATGAAAATCTCCCATACCACGATGCTGAGCAGGGGTACCTGTTTCCCAGCAGAGCAGAGAGGGGATGGGGGTCCTTTCACCGAATAGATTCACCAGATGGAGGCTAGGTAGCCATCCGTTGGGGTGGCTTTAATTTGGATTCCTCCCTGAGACTAAATGTCCCTACTCCTGGCTTTCTGTGAATGTATGGGCACATTGCAGGGATGCCTATTAAATAAAAAACATCCTGGATGCAGCTGCAAAATAACAACAGCACGTAGACTTATGTACCGCTTCATGGTGCTTTACAGCTCTCTCTAAGTGGTTTACAGAGACAGCCTCTTGCCCCCAACAATCTGGGTCCTCACTTTACCAATCACGGAAGGACGGAAGGCTGAGTCGACCTTGAGCTGGTCAGGATTGAACTGTGGCTGTGGGCAGTGAGTTAGCCTGCAATACTGCATTCTGTTAATCACATTTTATTAAGTTATAAGGTATTTTAAAATACAAAAGTAAATAAGAGGACAATGAAGGGGAAGGGGGGAGGAAAGTGAGGAAGGATAGGGAAAGAAAAAAGAAGAAGCATTGACTTCCCACTCTCTCTGTTACACTAGAATAAGGCATTAACAACAGATCACAGCTTTTTGCTTTTCCATAATAGTAGGAACAAGTCATAGGTGGGTTCCAATTTTTTTTGCTACCACTCTGTGGACATGACATCACCAGCAGGTCGCTACTGGTACGGGCGAACCGGTCTGAATCGGGAGGAACCCATCCCTGTTTGAAAGTAATAATTATACAGATCTTATAACATTCCAACAATTTCAGTAATTATCAGAATTCTTTTCAACATTAAATCAAATTTATAAATTATACAAATCTTACATAAAAACCTTTTAAAATAGTATTAAAATTTTATAACCTTCCAACAATTCACCTACTATAGTCTATTTCTTCCTTCCCCCTTTAATTCATCACCTTTTTCATCATCAAGATTTAATTTTAAACATCACGTACCAATCTGATATAAAAGTATTAACTTATACTAAAAACCTTCTAAGATAATAATTATGCAAATGTTATCACATTCCAACAATTGCATTTACTATAATATATCTTACATCATCACTATTCATAAATTTATCATCATATACCTCTCTTCCATAAAAACCTTATACCATAATTAATCATACACAATTAATGCCATTGATACAAATAAAACTATTAACATATATCTTATCACCCCTCTTCCATTCCATTAACCTCCCCTCTTCATCCATTTTCCTTTGGTCTCAGAAATTCCACTTCTTGTGAGTTTTCCTCTTTCCTCCCCCCTCTCTTAACTGTTTCTTTTTCTTTTATTTTTATACATATAATTTTTTTTCTGAATTCCTTTTCTTCCTTTTAAGTATATTATTTGTTGAACTGTCCTCACAATTATGCCTGGTCTCTCCACCCTATTACCTCCTCTATCTTTTGATTGGTTCTTTTGGGGGTGATACTCCTCCCTATCTACCCCTGTCTTGTCACTAGTAAAATCATCTTGTTTTTTTTAATTATCAATCCCTTTTTCTTCAATGTGCTTTCCTTGTTCTTCATTCTTATTTTCCAACACTGTAGGTTTTGAATGTTCTATATATTCCAACTTCATTTTTGCTTTCTCATTACCTCTAATTCCCAAGATATAAGTTTTATGTCTTCATAAATATATTTTAATAACCCAATTAATTCTTTGTACACACACTCTTCCATAATTAAATCTCTCTTGATTAAAGCTTATAGTCTCTTTATGTTTCAATATTCTGATATCCACTTTTCATGTATTCCATTCCAGTTCACAGTCTTATTATCTTCTATTACCATGATAAATCAAACTCAAACACCGTACTCTCAGATTTTCACAGTTCCAAGGTTATCTTTTCTTGTAAGCAAAGTCAGTCCTCACAGCTGTCAACCAATTTTCCTTTTTCTCTATCTTTCCACAAATTGTTGCAATATTTCTTCCAGCCAGTAGATGCCGTTACCAGATTTCCAATTAATACAATTATTTCATAAAACTTTCCAAAATGCTTTAGACCCACATATGGGATATTTTCTTCAAATTCGTTGTTCTTTTTCAGTCTCTTTAACTTCCACCTAGTCCAATTATAAAAACATCCTCAAATTTCTTGGGCTTTTAAACTCTGTTCCTTTAACTTTCTCCATGGTATTTCCAGTTGCTAGATAACCACTTGCTCCATTTTAGAATCTCTTTTGTCTCCTTTTAAATTTCTTCTTTTTATCATTAAATCGGCCAGACACTCACCCAACTTCAACACTTCTTCGCATCTCTCCAGCACAAACGCTTAGATCTTGTCATCCAGGCAATCCACAATTTCTCTGCTCCTATCGTTCTGATCGTGGCCATCCCAGCTAATGGTGACAAAGTCATCTTCCACAGCTGCTGGTCGAGAAGCTGGTGCCGGCTCCCTGGGGGGTTTGCAAGTCCCCTCGGACCACCGACCAGTGCCTCTCTTCTTCATGCCCCTCCAGTGTGGTTCCGACCCAGTTCCAGTTTGGTTCTGAGTCCCCAAGCTGCTGGGATTTTGGGTTTCCCATGGTAGCAGACAGGAATAGACACCCATAGCGCTGCGATGTTGGCCACGCCCTCTCGTTGGCCACACCCTCCCAGTTTTTTCTCAAAGATAGCCCTTGTTCTTTTTTTTAAAAGTTGCCTTGAATAGACAGGCTCGATTCCTATTGTGGGTTGGCAGAGACCCAACTAGTTTCTTTCACAATACCCCACCTCCGACACAAGTAGAAATGGTTGTTTGCCTGTAGGTACTGCAAATTGTTGCAAGATGCAGGATTTTAATAAAGCAAATATTTACACTTCCTCCTCTACCTGATCACAGTCATTATTGGCTTCTCATAGAGTCAGATAATGATTAGGAAGCAGGTGCTTCTGACTAATGCTGCCTAAAAGCCTATGGAGATGCAATCAAACTAGCTCCTACCTGCATTAAGAGTTACTTAGGAGCTGCCGGAGGCCCCTTTGGGAAGAGTTAACGTGTCTACCAAACTTTTCAGCCCACACAGATTTTGATTTGTGCAGGACACACACGCAGCCTAGTTACCATACATAATGAATGTGTGTTGGAAAACCAAACCTTAGGAACGTTTGTTTTTATTTTGCAACAGAACTTGTTTTATATCTGTTAGTGCTGCTGAATCATTTGTGGCAGCACTGAACACTCAGGGCGAATCTTCTGCACCAGAAAGAAAGACCAAAAAAATGCACAATCAAATGACCTGATAAATAGTCAAGTCAAGTTACTTTCCCAAAGATCTGCGTCTATCTTAGCTTTAACAGTATGTTACTCCTTCGTCCCTGCAAACCAAAAACAGATATTATGATCTATATGGCAAAATCTCATATTCCCAAAGTACTGACGTTGTTTCAAAATATCAGGATGGATTTTATCTAGTACAGTTGTAAGATCTCCTTCCAGTAAAACAAAATATATCTACAACAGATTAAGTGAAAACATGGGCATTCTCGTAAAGCATATACACAGTCCTTTGACTTTCTAACTTGTTCTTCCAAAGGACAAAAAGTCCAGAATGCCCACATTCGTGGGCTTAGTTCAAGCTGTTTTCAGAAACTTCCGTACGGTGTGTACTACTGAGTCAAAACATTTTGGTACATAAATCAGAGGAGCAACTTTCCCACCCATAGTATCTGATAGGGCTGCGGTGTGAATGTTTCGAAGGCTACTGTGCATTGGCAGGAAAGTAGAAATACTGTCTGTGTGCATTCAGTGCACTGGGAGAAGCCCTCTACGTAGCTGTGTTTGGCCTTTGAGAGGATGGGGCAGCTTCAGGTGGTCTCTTTGGACACTTTGAAAGGGGCCCCTCTGGTTTGGTTGCACAAACCTAGGTTTGGTTTCACAAACCTATCTAAGGTTGTGAAGGAATTTTCTTCCCTCAATATCTCTTACCTGCCTTGTATGAAGAAATGCTCTTGGCAAATACTACTACTACTGTTACTATTACTATTTGCTGTTCTATCCCCAATCAACTGGATAGGTAACAATCTTGGGAAATAATATTTCTACAGTTATTATTACCATTTGCTGTTCTACCCACAAACAAATGGTAAGGATGACTGCATCCCAGTCTAGTGAAAGGGGCCAGTCCCAGGTGGCTGTAGTACAAAACCTGGGGTTTCTTTAGAAGAGCCATTCCTGAAAGTCTTCCCTCCTGTTCCCAGTATAGAATGGGCCTGAGGGGGTGAAGAGATCAGATCATCATAATAGTAGAGCTTGCCTACTGCAAGCAGAACTTTGCAAGATTTTATAAAAAACTTGTGGAGGTGTGTTCAATTGGCACATAAAACGCACAAGCCAGAGGAGGAAGGTGGAACCAGGGTTTCTCCTTTGTGGCACAGTGCCAGGATCATATAACTGCTTTAAGTAAACACAGCTCAGCCTCTGGACTGTTGATTCAGGTGTTTGGAAAACAATGTATAGTTAGGGTTGCTGTTTTAGATAGTGCCCTGCTACATTTTTAAAAATGCTTTTTCGCTGCAGAGGTATGCATGCCACAGAATTGTATCAACACACATGTGGACTCGTTGATAGCAATGCCTTATAAATGAATGATGCTGTGCTTTGGATGCAAGTTTGTTTGTTTGTTTGTTTGTTTATTGGGATTTATATGCCGCCCATTCCACAGAGGACTCAGGGCAGCTAACAAAATACAAATGAAATACAATAAAAATACACAATTAAAAAGACCAACCCCAATAATAATAAAAACACATTATAATAAATACATACATTCATCAGTCATACAGGGGCTACACACTCAGATGGAAAATTCATTGGCCCCAGGCCTAGTGCCAGAGCCAATCTTTAACAGATTTCCTGAAGGCCGGCAGGGTGGGGATAACACAGACCTTGGGGGGTAGTTGGTTCCACAGGTTCGGAGCTGCAACAGAGAAGGATCTAATCTGAGGGCCCGCCAACCGACATTGTTTGGTTGATGGGACCTGGAGTAGCCCGACTCTGTGCGATTGAATGCGGTAGAATGCGGTCCGTGGGTTGCTCCCAGTTCGGACCCCTTTTATAGAACCAGTAGCGGGAATTTTCCCCCGCTCGCCAAACCGGGAGTGATCGCCGGCTGGCCATACCCCCGAACTGGCCATAGGCGCCACCATTTCTTTTGGGCTTCTGTGCATGCACAGAAGCGACGTTTTCAGTACTGCGCATGCGTGCTTGTGTGCACAAAGTGCAGGTGCGGCCACGCAGCACAGGAACAAGTGAACCAGCGGCAAGGTAAGTTGGAACCTGAGCTGAATCCCCAAGACACAATATATTTCCTTCCATTTCAGCAATGAAAAATTCATGAAGCATTCTACCAGAAGAAATGTCAGTGTATTGTAATTCAGCACATTCCTATTCACACTTATAGTATACTCTTTTTGCAGAAGAAATATCTGCATTCAAGTATTGTTTTTATTTGGCGCTATTATTCAGAATGTGATAGTAATTGTCTCACTTTATATACAACAATTTTCTGTATAAAACTGTTTTCTTCTTACCGGGCCGATATGTGGCAGGTGCCACAACAGAAAAGATCCTGCCAGATGGAACCGAAAGCACGTGCCTTCTGCCAAACCTCCTGACACAGAAAAATGTAAGCTTTTTAAATGGTGGCAACTATTATATTTTGCGGGTGGATGGGTGATGCACACACACATATATTTGTGTGTGCCTGCCTTTGAGTCAGATTTGACTCCTGGTAACTGCCTAGAGAAGTCCCTGAAGTTTACTTTCCAAAATTTCAGAAGTATTTCCTATTTCCTAAGGCAGGCCTGTCAAACTGGCGGCCTGTGGGCCGGAGGCATCACATGCAGGCCACACCCACCCCAGCTCCACAAACGCAAAAAAAAGGTTGCTATATATCATGTGACACGATCAGGTTTGACACCCGTGTCCTAGGGTGAGAGAAAGTGACCTGCTTCTTCAGAGCCAGATTTAACATTCTCCCATCAGCACTCCTGCAAGGCAGGTATAATAAAATCCCCATAGCTGAGTGAATATGTACATGTGGCAATAATGAGGTTGAAAACATCTCACATGTTTTATTACATTGCAAGTATTATAGAGCTATTATAACATCCTCTCCCTAATAGAGAGATTTTCAGAGAGATTTTCAGAGATTTTCAGAATTAGAGCTTCAGCTTCAACTGCAACAATACACGAGCACACAATAGATTCAAACTCAATGTAAACCGCTCCAAACTCGACTGCA
>JANHGD010001466.1:192652-203087 GCA_027560375.1 Imantodes cenchoa
GAGGGGGGAAGGAGGAAGGGAGAGAAAGAAAGAAAGAAAAAAGAAAGAAAAAGGAAAAAGACACAGGAAAAACAGGGAGGGAGGGAGGGAGGGAGGGAGGGAATCTACCTATTGAGACAGAGTGCTATATGCTATAAATGTACAAAGCAAAACATCATTATTATTTAATGACAGACTATATGGCCAGTATAATAAGGTATGATAGCAGTCTATGACTTCTTTCAACATCAGACCCCTCAAACTGCCGTACTCCTTTCACAAGCCTGTATCATCTGAATTGCCAGTATAAGAATCAACTGAGGAAATGTATTTTTAGTAAGAGATGAGCAGGAAGACAGACAGGAAGGGAGATAGGGATCTAACTGGTTTTAATGGTAAGATTGCATTAACCACAATAGGATCCTACAAACTGAGCTCAATTCCTGATTACTTCATAAATGCACTTGGCAGCAATCCAAGTTTGGCATGATCTTCTTCTATGACGTTCTTTAGATTTTTAGCCTATGGCTGTGGGATTCCCTGGATCCCATACCCAACCTCACCTGGATTCTGAACCCAGACCAGGTGACAGAGGCTGCTTCTCGATGAGGCTGAAACCACACATAGTGCAAAATGCTGAGTTTCATCTAAAGGAGTATTTCCAAATTTTAGCAACTTTAAGTTACAGGATGTAAAGTTCAAATTCTGGGAGTTGGAAGTCCGCATATCCTAAAGTGTCCAAAGTTGAGAGTGATCTAGAGCAACAAGGGATCAATGTAAGCAATTATGTGTCATATTCCCATCCTAACCAGACCCATGGACATTGAAGTGTCACTCCTCACCCACACATTGCAGTTACGCAACAGAATCGGTTGTGCTTCAACCCATGAGTGCTTGGAAACCTCTCTTCTCTTGGAGCCCTAGGGATAAGCCAATTTTTCCACAAAGCCATGTGATTAATCTAGTGATTAAAATTTGGCAGCCTGGCAGCTATCAACATGGGCCATTTCTTTGGGCCAGTGAAAGGATTTCGTCATCTTTGACTGCTTAATAATACGATTGGCTCTCTCTGCTTGGTAGCCTCCAAAGGTTTACAAAGGCTGTGGTGAAACCGTGGCACTTGAAGTCTGGTATGGGAAGAAGGAGGGAGAGAAAAGCCAACAGTGAGGATTTGAGAAAAAGTTGACTGTGGGGATGCTGACTTTTTTCTTCTTGGAAAAACAACAGCCCAACTCTGTATCCCGTCCTGCCTCCTCTGTCAAAAGATGCTTATTGTTTGATTGTGTTGAGAGACAGATTAGAGGCCCCAGGTAGAAAGTCATCACAATCTGCATTTAAATGGGCCAGTTATAAAAGGTAGGGAGCCCAGGAGCCTACACCATTATTCTGCCTTCTCTAAGCTCAGTAATCGCTCTTTATTTTCCCTGTAGTCTGACCTGGGAACAGAGTTTCTAATTGCCAGGTCACTGCCGCTAATATTGTCATTTCCAGCCAGTGAGGGTGAAACCATGGCAACACCACATTTTGTTCCAAGTATTTTGAAGAAAGAAATTTCCCTCCTCATCTTAGAAAATAGCAAGGCATTGTTTTGTTTTGTTTTTTAAATCTGCATTAATTTTAGAGGGCTTGAGGGTTTTTTCAACGTACCTTCCATTCTTCCTATCTCAGTTTTGCCTTTTATTACATTTGCCCTTAATTAATTATTTTCATCTTCAGAGACCAAAGAAATTCTGAGAGAAGTAATTTCCTCCGCCTGATATGATTATGGGGCTTGATCTAGCTAGCAGTTTCCTGTAGAAAAGAAACATCACAATAAGTTTTAGATCATTTTAAACAATAATGAAAATAAAACATGATTGCATTATCATGTCGTTTGATACTAACCTAAGGAACTATCTATGGGTTAGTCTGGGGAGGTGGAAATCTGCAACCTTGGAGAAAAACTCCTACACTGAATATTTCACATATTTCTAAGCTTGGATCTGGGACTAAAGTTCAGGGTCTTCTTCAATGACCATTGAGTCTAAAATGACTATCTGGGGAGATTGGCAGGTCATGTGGATAGCAACAACAACAAAAAAGACCAGGGCAGTTTTTGGAATGAAAGAAACACTAGGGCCATTGACACTAACTGTAGCATATTCTCATACAAGAGAGAGAGAAAAAGAGTTTTAAAAATATTTTATAATTATGGAGACCCATTTGGACATACGAACTATCAAAATACTAGTTTTACTGTATTTACGTTAAAAATAGATTGCTCTTTTCTGCAAGAAAGAGACACAATACGATGAACTGCCTGGCCAGCCAACGAGAACCCTCCCTGGCAAATGTAGTTAAACTATTAGATTTAAATTCTAAAATTCACCAAGCGCACCAATGGAATGGGTGAGTGAGGTCTATTTGTGCCTAAATATCACTAACAGTAATAGTTGCTTCATACATTTGTCAGGATAAGGACTTTATTATAAGTGACAATATAAAACCGGAAGCCTTTGCTAAATTTTTGCCTAGAGTGGATATTAAACATGGCCGCTCAAATGGAAAAGCAGGGAGCCTGATAGGATTATGCATTAGGTTTTTTTAAAATTCATTCTTTCTTTTATAAGCAACTCAAGGTGGCAAACATACCTATTTGTTCCTCCTCTTTTCCCCACACCAACAACTCTGTGAGGTGGGTTGGGCTGAGAGAGTGATTGGCCCAAAGTCATTCATGCCTCAGGCAGGTAATAGGCCGCACCTAAACCACTACATCAAATATGGCAGATATCCCTCTATTTATTAGGAGAAGTAAAAAGAAAAAGAAAAAATTGGGACAAGTTGAACACTTCTCCCTTGAACAAGGAGCAGAAATAGAACAAGCACACTAATTCTATCCCTTGCCCAACCTTCCACATGTAGGAAGCAATTTTTTATAATAGATCAATAGCTGGAAATTATGCATATGTTAATATGCATATGCATATTAAGAACCCTTAATACCAAATAGGTATGGGTATGCATTTTCCTTTGAAATTACTTATCTTTTTCACACTGTAATTTTAAGATGCACTTTTATTCATTCTGCTTTTTTAATATCTAACAACCATGTTGACAAATCGCATAAAGTAAAATTGGTTTTTCCCAGAAAAGGGAACTAACAAGTTGATCCTATAATGCCTCAAGAAAGTTATAGGAGAAAGGCCCCAGGCCTAGCCTTGACACATCACTAGGCAACTGTGTTTAAAGAAACAGATGGCTTCAGGTCTCACCAAATACTACCCCCAAAAAATCAAGGAATTGGCTGGCATTACAGAATCCATATAAGTGGAATTTCTGAAGATAAAAGGGGAAACCATTTCTGATTTCCCCATTTGGTATAATATTATGGTAAGTGGGGAATCTGCTCAATAGCATATGCCTAAAACCTGAAGTCATGTAACTTCCCCTTCCTTTAAAAACTTGTTCTTCCAGTAATGTAAGTGGCAAGTGGCAAGGGAATCCATAGTTCTGAACAGAACTGTAAGAGTTCAAACATTTCCATAGCGGCAGTCACATTAGGAGACAAGGAATTTGGGTCAGGTTGCACTGGGACATCTGTAACCAATTTTTCCAGTAGCAGCTACAGTTGCTGGGTTTAAACAATGGGCAATAATGTGATTTGTTTGGTTTGGGCTTAGTGTGATGTCTGAAACTCGGGCATTATGGTTTAAACCAGTGATGGCGAATTTTTTTCCGCTTGGGTGCCGAAAGCACACTTGCGCAGCTATTGTGCACACATGCATGCCCACACCATAATTCAATGCCTACCATGCGCTTTGCACCCTGCGCATGTGCGCATAACCCCCATGCTGCCCCGCCTCCTGCGCATGCATGCACAACCCCCCCGCTTTATTTCCTGACTTCTGGTGGGCCCACTAGACTTATTTTTCACTCTTCCCAGGCTCCAGAGATTTTCCTGGAGCCTGGGGAGGGCGAAAACGTCCTCCCCTGCCCCCCGGAAGCCCTCCAGAGGCTGGAAACTGCCCATTTCCCGACTTCCGGTGGGCCCGGTAGGCCTGTTTTTCACCCTCCCCAGGCTCCAGAGGCTTTCTTAGCGCCCAGGGAGGGCAAAAATGCCCTCCCCCACCCCTGGAGGCCCTCCAGAGGCAGAAAAGGCCCTCTCAGGGCCTCCATGCAAGCCGAAAATCAGCTGGCCAGCCGGCAGATATGGCTCTGCATGCTACCTGTGGCACACGTGCCATAGGTTCGCCATCATGGGTTTAAACTATATTTTGTAAGAGCAGTACAACCAGAGGCCACTGCACCTTTTGTTACAGCCTTAGAAATCTCCAAAATGTAGCGTAAGAGAGTTTATTGAGAGTCATCCTTCTATAACCTGTAATTTTAATTTCATTTTTATGTTAAAAACATTGTGTTTTTTTTTTCTCTCTTAAATCCTTTTGGCATCTGGCATGCCACTCAAAAGCCAACCTTGACAACCAGCCTAATAAAAGTTGTGCATCAAGTTTGTAGCTTTGCCTTATGTGTGAAGTAAGCCATTATACATCATTTAACAGATTATAGTTCAGTGCAATTATGATTAGTATAAGCCAAGAATTTTGGAGTATTGTTGATTGAGTTAAGAAGCAGTATGGCAGCTCAGAGTGGTCAACTTTCAACATTACCTTCTTCTCACCCAGAAAGGTAATGTTATTTGCTCCATACAGGGAAAAATAAAATCATCATGCAATCAACTATATTTCCATTCCCATTAGCACATAAGACCATGAGCATTGAGGACAGCAATTGAGATCAGAAAAGTAGCACCAAGCAAAATTTAAATTCAGCAAACTCTTCTTACAGTTTTCTTCATCAAATCAGCTATCCCTACTTCCCACGATTGCATCAATTGAGAAATCTGTCATGATCTCCCAGCATAACATGGACTTTGGCTCCCTGTCTTAGGGACTTTTGGTCACTGAGCTGAGTTCATAATATGGATCACTTCATGGAGATTCTGCTATGCCCTTTTCAAGGGGTGCCATGGGAATCTAAGCGATTTAAGAAGCAGAGCTGGAATCACATTGGTTGTTTTTTCCACCGAAAGGGAGTAAGTTAATTTTAAACTGCCTACTGAAGCTTTAAAACTTCTGTCCAGTCCTGTTATTAGCAGCTTAAAATTTATGAAGTGAGACTGTGTTGATAGCAGTTTGATGGTCAAGCAACTTGGTGTAATTAGTCCCCATATCTAGAGGAAAAGCCCAATTTCACACTTACACCAGAGGTGGGTTCCTCCTGGTTCGAACCGGTTTGCCTGAACTGGTAGCAATCCACTGGTGACGTCACAGTGATGTCACGGAACCGGTTCTGTCGGTGCTGGTCCATGGGTGCTGCCATCTTTAAAAAAAATTTTTTTCTTTTCTTTCTGTGCATTTGCAGAAGCTGAGTTTCTGGCACTTCCTTGCCACCACACCCCAGGCTCGCATAGACGGAGAAGCCCGCCAATGCTCTCAGTAGTTTCTCCCACAGTGTTCTGGACTGGGAGGACCCAAAGTGGGAACTCCTTAATGTGCACTTTCCCAGGGCCCCGAGGGCTGCCCTCCTGGAATGCTGCTGCCGCCACTCTCGAACTTTCCTTCCACCACCAATGTGGTGGCTGGCCCCTGAGTGGGGTGGGAATGGAGATTTTGTAGTATCCTTCCCCTGCCATGCCCACCAAGCCACGCCCACAGAACCGGTAAGGAAAATTTTTGAATTTCACCCCTGCACCACTTGTCTACTCAAAAATAAAAAAATCCTAGAAACAATTGAGAAAGTAAATTAATTTTAACGTTAAATACATATGAAATTCCAATCAGCCTGCTTAGTGAATTTACAGTTGACAGCAAAGAGATGAAAGTGGTAGATAGTTATTTTGGGAGCTTAAAAATAGATTTGGAGAATACTTGGAAAATAAAGATATCAATCCCAGGGAGGAAGGCATTAGTAAATATACAAAAGATCATGAACAACAATGATATGTCTATGACAACAAAAGTAGTAATACTAGTGAAAATTGGGTGCTCAAGGTCATTGCACATTTGCAGGGATAATTTGAAATAATTGATATTTGTTCATAGAGTTGCTGGTCCAACTCAATGTACCTAAAGAATTCATAAATGGATTGCTCTTACAAAGGAAGGATGAAGATTGCAATCCTCTTTGAGCAATTGAGGCATATGGTTGAGATAGAGCGTCTCTGTCACAAGTTGTAGTAATTGATTAAGAAAAGGATTAGGGACAAATTGTGGACAGCTGTGGGCAACAGCTGTAAAAAGGTATTTCTATGGTGGTATCTTTGGGAAAAGAAATCAGTGAAGGACAATATCATAACACTTTCATATGGATCACTGATGGAATTTTATCATTGTGTACAATTCTTGCTAGTGCATCCCACTTTGAGATTTTTTTAAAAAAAATATTAAATATAAATTGAAAAATATAAGTTGTAAAAAAATAAGATAGATTTGGAAAGTCCAATAAAGAACTGAAATTGAATCAAGGAAATAACACATGGATGTGCAAATTGTGGTTTGATACCTATTGCGAGCTGCTCAATTTATCTCTAGAGGTTCAGAGAAGAGCAAACGGGACGATTAAGGTGCTAGAATCTGTATTTGATATTGGTTGAAGTTTCTGAGTAAGCCTGCTCTTGAGAAAAGAAGACAAAGGGCATACAGGGTAGCATTCTTCAAATGCAGTGAAACTGCATTTTAGCAAACTAACTTGGAGTTTGGTATTATTGATGAATATCCATTAAATATAAGACTACAACATTGTGGCAATATACTGTATATCACTGCACTCTTTGGTATGAAGGACTGATTAACTGAGGATTTACTGTCCCTGAAGGAATGTTAGATAGAAAAAGATGTCTGTAAGATTAAGAATGTTAGATAGAAGATGTCTGTAAGGGGCGTGCATAAGAGCACCATTGTGCCTACCGTCCCTGTCCTATTGTCCTAATTTACCTATACCTACTTTGCTAATGTTTATGTTTATACCAATACCTGCTATCTTGTACATGTTTGACAATCAAATAAATAAGATAAAGCCTGTTCCCACTAATTCCAGAATGTGTTATGGAATAATGGATTTAAATTTCAGGATGGCAGGTTCTGATTGAATGTTAATAGAAACTTGCTAACACTAAGAGCACTTCAGCAGTGGAACCAATTGTCCAGACAGGTGGTGAGCTTCCTTCCTTACATAAGTTGCAACGAAAGCAGACAGCCATCTGTCTGGCATATTTTAAGTTGGATTCCTGCACTGAGCTAGCAGTTGAAATTGTTAGCCTAAATGCCCCCATCCCACTCTGGCATTCTGTCATACCATTGGGCAAACCTTGCTGTTATATGCTTCCCCGCTTCTCCTCTCTCATTTTTTTTCAATATGTCCCCTGTTTTAGAACAAGCTTCCCAAAATGATTTTTCTTCAAAACAAAATCTTTGTACGAGTTTCAAATTAAAATGCAATGAGCTCATAAGCTATCAAAGAAATAAAAATCCTGGTCAAACAGGTTCTGACGAGGGTCTGTGACAATTCCCCACAGCCAACTTGCTGCAGGAGAAGAGTTACACTAATATCAAAGAAATAGTAGAATAAAATAATTAAAGAAAGGATGCAAAAGGAGGGACAGAATGACACATGAATGACCAAAATTAAAATATTTATTTTAAACAATTAAATAGAATTGTTAAATTGCCTTGCACCAAGTTGTCCCATGGCAAGTTGGTCATGGCAAGTTGTTCTGCAGTGAGTTAGCCATGGTGTTGGCTAATTCTCTGCAGGAGTTGGCTGTGGCACGTTATCCCATTCCGTTTGAAGGATGTGCTCAAAAGCTGTAGGAAAGGAGCTTCATGAAGTTCTCACTGTCACAAATTGAGGCCATTATATGAGGGACCTGTTCCATGGTATCTTAAGATTGACTTAAAGGCAGGGCAGAGAACAGAATGGTTCTCTGAGAACCATTTAAAGATATGAATAAGTACACAGGGAACAAGTGAATTCCACAGTGTTGCTCTTGATTCCTCATTTAAAATAATTTGCGAATCCTTGTCTGATTCCATAGCATGTTAACTCATCTCTATCTCTATCTACATCCCTAATAAGCCTGTGATCATTTTTGTTTGTTTTGGTTTGAAGACTGCTTTCTTTCATGAAAAGAAATCGGGATATGGAAATAGTCAGAAAATTATAATGTTTGCTATTGGTGATATTTAGGAGCTGATTCCCTCAGGAAATGTAACAGCAGCATCACTGGTTCACACAATCAGAAATCTGATTTTAAAAGAAAATTAAGAGTCATCATAAGGCAGATGTTGTTGAAGATTTACAGTAGTTGAGCCAGCTCTGCCTTATAAGCTTTATTTTCATTGCATG
Organism: Imantodes cenchoa; assembly: GCA_027560375.1. Taxonomy (NCBI): domain Eukaryota; kingdom Metazoa; phylum Chordata; class Lepidosauria; order Squamata; family Dipsadidae; genus Imantodes; species Imantodes cenchoa. Next base: position 201,014 of record JANHGD010001466.1, read on the forward strand.
CGTTCATATAGTTGATCTTTTTCCCTTAGACTTTTGCTAACCATATATATGAAAACTATTTTTCTTTAATGGAATATCTGCAGTGGAGCTATTAGCCTTGAAAACCAAGCAGGGACAGAGGTCACTGCACCAGCTGGAAAATATTTATAGGTGAGAGATATTATGGGACAGATGTTTGTTTCGGAATTTATGAGTTGAAAACTGTCTTGGTTCACACCTTTGAACTGATTTAGGTTTCTGAAACTATCCTAAAAATTGATAAGGATATTGTGTACATGCACATGTGCTTTAGCTTACAAACAAATATGAATCCAAAACATAATTTTGAAAGAGATGTTACTGTAAAAGCACTCTTTTTCTATAATCCAGAATATAAATTTCTCAAGAGAACAGCTGTCAGGGTCCCATCATTCAAACTCCCAAAATAGACAGTCTTTAGAACAGAGCTAGGATGGAAAGAACAATTCGTGTTTTTGGCTTGGCCCTTAAGTGTTATATGCAACAAGCAGCCCGAAGATCATTGATTCCAGTTTGAATCTCTGGCATATTATTTTGACCAGAGGGTTTCAAAAATCATTCTGAACCCACCAAATCAAATTCCTGGTGGTGAGTTTAGTTGAAAGTCGGATTGTATGAATATAAGGATTTTTTTTTAAGCAGGAAAGGGTTGGACTTGCCCAATTAACTGAATTTGGCTGATTAGGCATCCCTATTAAGATCTCAGTTGACACCCACCCACCCATTCCCTGAAGCCTGGCCCTTTCAGAGTACAGTAATGAGCAGGCAGTGAAGAAAAGAGACAAATATGGACAGCCAGACGTCCTAATTTTGTTGGGAGAGACCAGAATTATTCCTCTATGTCTGTCACTCTTCATTTTTGTGTGCATGGGAACATGCAAGGTGCAATCTGGATGCAAACTGGTCCCTGAGTAGATGCTGTTAAATTTCAGACTACTAAATTGATTTTCTAATAACAGCGAGTTTTTTTTTTCTCTTTTCAACCAGAAGAGCAAAGAATATGTATTTTACTATGTGGAATGAAAGTCATTTAAAAAAATATTTAAATGTATTTCATAACAATGTGTATTTGCATTTACAACATACGAGTTTAATTAATAATAGTACAACTACTTATCTAGCTGTTAAGTAACCATGTAATAATAATCATTCAATTCTGCAAGAGGGAAAAAGAAGAAAAATATTCTTTAGGAAACTTTGGAGAACGCTTCTTACTTAGTGGGACCAAGAATGGATCAGTCATCTGATTTACAGGATCACTTCCTTCATGGCAATCAACAATTCTTACTTACTCCTTTGCACTGTTCATTGCAGTCAGGGTTGTAAAATACAACATCTTTTCTGTCTTTTTTCTGGCTGGGTTGGAATTTACAATAGACTTTCGGAGTCTTGGATAAGGAATCAAAGGACGGAATCAAAAGAGAAGGGAGTTGGAACCAACGTGTCATGTGGTAAAATGAAAAGGTTTCAGAAGCTGTCTGTTCTTAAATTGGAGTCATAGTTAAAGGACTACCACAGATAGTGGGAGGAATTAATCAAGTTCTTGGATTATTATTTTTTGGTTTAAAATCAGAGTTTTTGTCAAAGATTTTACTTAGATGGTCTGTTTCTCCAGGTAGGATATGTTTGTCTCCCTCTCTCTCTGGCCTTAAGAATTCAAATAATAAAATCTGATTTCTTTATTTCCAGATACATTGGCCAAATTAAAGGGAGCTGGGATTTCTTTCCAATGTTTTCTAGCAAAAGAAAGTAAAATAATGGAATAGCAGCTTATGTCAGAATAAGTTCTTAGGCATTTTGTAGGAGAGGTTTGGAAGAGGGGAAAACGACAATAGATGCACATCGTCGTCATGCTACTGGTACAACTTACCCGTGACACACAAAAAAAGGACACAAATATGTAATGCTGAGATTTGTCTGATGGCATCATGACTGAGCATGCTGTCATTTTGGTCTAACCATGGTTTGCTACAGATGTTGCTGCTGTTAAGGATTATTTTTGCATCCTTTCTTACCAAGACTGGTAACTTCTCCAAAACATATTGTTTCCCTCAAT
>JANHGD010001467.1:21748-37208 GCA_027560375.1 Imantodes cenchoa
CTGTGGCCAGCAAGGCCTGCAAGGCTTTCCTTGAAGGTCTCAGTAGCCCATAACAGGATGGATCAACCTGGAGTTCTGTTATCGGCGGCAGAGGCCTTCAGGAAAGCCTTGCAGGCCTTGCCTTGCTGCAGAATAAATGGGTGGGCAAGGCAGGTGTTGGGGTGTGCAAGGCCTGGCTGCAACTGCCCAAAGGTAAGTAGTAGGGCAGCTCCACACACAACTCCACACACAACTCCATCCCCACCCTAGCTTAATTTTTACCTGTGCCCCCTGGAGTGGGCGGGATCTTAATTAGGGCTTATTTTGGGAGTAGGGCTTCTATTGGGCGCACGTGTGAAAATCAACTTACTTTCGGAGTAGGCCATATTTTCGGGGAAACACGGTAATACCGCTGTAGTTTAAAGGGACAGAAAAAGTCACTAATATTTAATTAAGACAAAAATATTATTTGTCTACCAATTTTTTAAAATTAGAATTCCATTCAGGTGTTTTAGTATGTAATAACAAGCTTGGAATTATTATTATTATTTTTAGAATGTTGATACAATATATAGCTGTAGCCAATGATGTCTGTCTGACACCTCCACAATGTCATTTATTTTCAACTATAATGACAAGTTATACATTAAGGGCATCCTTTGAACGTGTATTTCAATAATATAGCAGGTGAAGAGGCCTTCGGGACATTACTGATGCAAGTTCCCAGTTTTTATATCTTTATATGATACTGAGTAGTCCCATTTTCTAACCCAATTCCCAAGAGATAAGATTGTATTCAATAGCAATAGCAATAGCACTTAGACTTATATATCGCTTCATAGTGCTTTACAGCCCTCTCTAAACAGTTTACAGAAGCAGCATATTGCCCCCAACAATCTGGGTCCTCATTTTACCAACCTCGGAAGGATGGAAGGCTGAGTCAACCTAAGAGATTGTTCTGCATTTGCTGATCAGAAGATTATATGAATGTTTAAATAAACCTGTAGGATATTGACTGTAGTGTCCTACTATTCCCTTCTTTTCAGAAGAATTTTGAGGTTTATATTACAGGAATCAGCTATTAAAATAGATAATATCTACTGTATTATCTATTAAAACAGATCTATTAAAATAGATAATAACCTAGGGCAGTGATGGTGAACTTATGGCACACGTGCCACAGGTGGCACGTGGAGCCATGTCTGAGGGCACGTGAGGTGTTGCCCTATGTGAGCTCCAGCACACATGCGTGTGCTGGCCAGTTGATTTTCAGCCTTCTTTTTGGTTGTTTTCGCTCTCCCCAGGCTTCAGGAAAGCCTCCTGAACCCTGGGAATGGCGAAAAACAGCCCAACCGCCAACCAGAAATTTGGAAATGAATTTCCAGTTGGCCCATTGGGCCTTTTTTGCTGTCCCCAGGCTTCAGGAGGTTTTCCTGAACCCTGGGGATGGTGAAAAATGGCCCAACGGGCCTACCGAAAGTCCAGAGGCTTCAGTGAGGCCTGTGTGCATGCATGGGGAGGACAGTGTGGGGAGCTTGTGCACATGCGCGGGGGGGCAGCACTGGGGTTGTGCGCATGTGTGGGGGAGGGCATTGCATTATGGGTGAAGGCACACACGCACACATGCGCTATCGCACACAAAGCGTACCCTTTTGGCACCCAAGCCAAAAAAGGTTCGCCATCACTGACCTAGGGAAAGATTTAGCTGAAGGTAAATATAGAACTATTTGCAAAGGTTCCCAATTGGAAGTATTCTTCCATTACCACTTGATGTTCCTTAAGCTGTGTGATCTTCTGCAGGTTAGCCAATACACATTTGCCATGTGCAGCTACCGAGAGAAAAAAGCTGAACCTCAAGAGCTGTTGCAGCTTGATGGATACACGGTGGACTATACAGACCCACAACCTGGTAAGTAAGATGGTAAGCTGAGGTTTGTTTGCTTGTTTGCTGAGAGTCGACTTCCTTGTTTATAGGAGTAACTGAAGTTTATGTATGTATTTACGCAGACTGCTTAATTATGTTGTTTGTGGATCAAGATGGTTATGCTTATTAAAAACACAACAATCAAGTGGTCTCAATCTTAAAGGAAGGAACTTATGAACATATCCTTAGAATATTTTTTCACCAGTGTAAGGGGGAATAGAGAGCATATTACCAATCTTTGGGCAGCAAGGGCAGAATTCAGGAAATTACGAACCAGTTTACTGATTGTATTGGTGAAAAACATTGTTCCAGATAAATGTGGGATGAATAGTTTCAGTAAGGGTTCAGTAAAGCTAAGACCTTCATCACAAACCTTTTACTACACTATCAGAAAAAGGGGAGTGATGGGGAAATCCAATATATTTGTTTAGTTTCAGAAAGCATTGACAAAAAAAAATCTTTCACCAAGGATTCATGGGATAAATTATTTTGTGACTCTTATGAAGAAGTAACGGATTAAAAAACAGACAACAGAATACAAATAAATCGGATTATTTAATGATGTAGAGTTTTAAACCATTGGGTCTCTCCAAGGATTTGTACTTAGATTAGTGCTCTTGATTTATTCCTAAATGAACTGGAATTAAAGATGAGCAATGATACGTTAATTGATAGCACTAAAAGGCCATGAATACCTTTAAAATTATCTTAATTTGAACATGACAAATATAGTTTTATGTGAGGCAAAAAAACAACAACCCTAACTTCACATATATTGTATGCTAAGGGATCTGAGCATGAATGAATGAATGTGAAATATTGAAATAGAGTGATTTGATAGCATTCACGCTCCTATACCTCTCCATAGTGCTTTATAGCTCTCTCTAAGTGGGTTACAGAGTCAACATATTGCTCCCAACAATCTGGGTCCTCATTTTATTGACCTTGGAAGGATGAAAGGTGGAGTCAACCTTGAGCCGGCCGGGATCGAACTCCTGGCAGTTGCCAGAATTTGACTGCAAATACTGCATTCTAACCACTGCGCCACATAGCTCTTGATACTTCATTAATACTTTAATGAAGATATTAGCCCAGAGTGAAAAACACAAAAGACAAATTTTGGGTGGGTGATCACTACAAAAGGATAGATGTTCTCATTGAAAATTATAAAAGTTATTTTAAAAAAATAGCGGGGAGACTTTCTCTGTTTCTTACAAAACTACCTCAAAATCTCTCTCAGATAAAGAATGAAAGATTCCAGGTAAGCAAAAGACAGTCATTCTCCTGACACTATTTAAAAATAATGGAATTCAGTACCTCAGTAAATTCTTCCCACCTTGGCATTCATGCTTTCTGGCTTGAATTTAAAGAATCCCCATTCCAGAGTTCTCATTCCAGAAGCAGATCTTATTCCTCCTTCAATTTGCAGCTCCTAGCCCAGTGATGGCAAACCTATGGCACGTGTGCCACAGATGGCACGTGGAGCCATATCGGAGGGCACACGAGACATAGCCCTATGTCAGCTCCAGCATGCATGTGTGTGCTGGCCAGCTGATTTTCAGCCGTGGGGAAGACCGTTTCGCACTCTGGAGGCTTCTGCGAAGCTTCTTGAAGCCCTGGAGTGTGAAAAACAGCCCAACGGGCAAACCGGAAGTCTATTTTTTTCGAACTTCCGGTTTGCCCATTTGCCCATTTTTTCACCGTCCTAGGCTTCAGTGAGGCCTGTGCACATGCGCAGGGGCAGGCTGGTTGTTGTACGCATGCGCAGGGCAGCACGGGGGTGTGCATGCGTGGGGAGAGAGAATGGGTATGGGCATGTGCGCGTGTGCTAGCACATGGACACTTACCTTTTTGGCACGCGAACCAAAAAAGTTCGCCATTACTGTCCTAGCCCATTCTTATCCTTCATCCTAATGAGCTCCCCAATCTTAGGGAGACTTTGCAGATTTTTTTTTTTTTTAATAAGAAGGTCTCCTTAAGCGACCATAATGGTGTCTTTTGTTTTGGGGATCCATGACCCTGAATGTCAAATGCTGCTTTTCTAAACGAGTGCTTTCTGATATCTCCCAGGTTTGGAGGGCGGCCGAGCATTTTTCAATGCAGTGAAAGAAGGAGACACTGTGATTTTTGCCAGCGACGATGAGCAGGATCGTATCCTCTGGGTCCAAGCCATGTACCGAGCTACCGGCCAGTCCCACAAACCTGTGCCACCTACTCAAGTTCAGAAGCTTAATGCTAAAGGAGGAAATGTGCCGCAGCTAGACGCCCCCATTTCTCAATTTTGTAAGTAAAACGTATTCTTATCAAACCAAACAGTTTGGACTTAAAAGTGGCTTGTTCATAGCTACGGGGTCAGGTGGGGAGGTAGGGGGAGAGAAGGGTTCAGGTTGTGTATTTCATATTGCTTTTAGATCTGAGAATTTTTCATAATGTATGCGAAGGATCAAGAAAAAAAATTATTCCATAAAAATGCAGAGGAAAACCTAAAATGCAATACTTGATGTATGGGCTCTAGAATTTTCCAACTCCTAACTTGTTCTGCACCTTTTTTTTTTCCATTATTGCACTCTCCTTTTCAGTATTTTTAGAACAAACCCCTTTTGGGGGGACAATCATTCATAAAAGGTCTTTTATCAAAATTGATTACTAACAATTCAGCATAATGAACAGCTAATAATTAGCCATTAAAGACTATTGCTCTAATTTGGCTTGCTCCAGAGTGGGATGAAAGAAGGGAAGTTTTAAGTCTACTAATCTCCTTGTTTTAGAAAGGAAACAAGGAGATTCGCTACATTCGATATGACCATCATTTACCTTTTCTCCACTTGCTTGTCTATTCCTACTTTACTAAAGTTGTCCTACCATGGCCACTTTCTGGTTCTCTGCTCTGGGCAGGTTTTATTGCTTTACATTGGAACCTACTCAAGAAATATGTTTATGGAGGTTGTCAGTCATCAAGGTCATGGTTGTCCCAAAGGTGCTTTTTCAGAACTGAAGAAGCTTCTTGGATGAGAAGTGAAACATCTTCTAGGAAAAACAAAGTCCAGTTGCCTTTTGAAAAAGCATCTTTGGGACATAGTCAAGAAGTAGGTCTCTTTCTGCCTGCCCCCAGAATAGCAGCATCTGATGTATAAGGGCTTAATGATGGCTAGCTAGACCAAGAACACTTTAACTTTCAGTCTGTAGCAATCTCAATAGCATAGGGATTGCTGGTAAAGGACAGATAGACTGATATGAACCCATTCCATGGGTACATAAGAGTAGTATGGGACCTATATATGAATATGTGGTCCTATCCGAGCAAATTCTATACCACTATAGAACTTTCCTCCTACTCAATTAAAGGTAAAATCTTGGGAACATGTATCTGTTACACACAAGACATTATAACCATAAATAAATTAACATAATCTTGATGCAATTTAGTTACTTTTACAGTTTAGTTAATTGGTTAACTAGCTATTGGACTTATAGTCAGTAGCAATTTGGTATCTTAGTAGATAAAAGTATGTTTTTGCATTTGTGTCTTGGAAGTATTTTTGCAGAGATCTTGGAAAATCCCCAGTCTTGGATTTGGAAATGTAACAGGGGGGGAAGTTGGAAGAAATTGGTTCACATAAATTATACTTTTGAATTGGATTATCCTCCTAGATGCAATTTAATGATATGAATTTATATGTTAGGTCAGAGTCCCTAGATTATCTTAATGTGCACAAAAAGGTGTAAGATACTTATACTGATATTCTTACCTATATCCTTTTGGGCATAAATTGTTGAACTGCTGAGACATTTGGATTAAACAAAAATCCAGTTAGATTAATTTCTATGAAAGATTTCACAAAGTCAGTGAAGTCGGATACATGAGCCCCTAATTTTATTTCACTTTAATTCTATTTATTTATTTATGTATTCATGTATTCATTTTTTTGGGTTCATTTGACAAGACTGATTGATCTGAAATATCTCAAACTATTCATAGTTTTCTGGAATATGTTTTGGGTGGTCTAGTTTGGTGTATTCTGATTGTAATGGAAATATTTGCTTACTAACGTACTATATCTGCAGAAATTTATAATCTTTGAAAACGATGAATTTAACTTCCTCCGTTTTTACATGTGTGCATAACTTGGACTCATACTTCACTTTACTTAACTCCATACTTAATACTCCAGTACTTAACTCCATACTTAACTCCAGAAAGCTTGGTCCTCATTTCCGTATAAATTAAAATATGGCTTGATACAGGTTGGTTGAAGGGCATTGATTTCATATCTTCCTTTTTCATTGCAAATATACATTACACAAGGAAAACTTTTGCTGAATTAATTGGCTGTTTGACTGACTGACTGGTTGGATGGCTGCAGCATTGGGGCCTTAGCATAGCATCTACGGTATGTCTTTTAGACCCAAGGGCATGAAGAAAGGTTCAGGAGAAGCCCATTTCATGTTCCAAATTGTACAACACATTTGTAATTTAGGTCAGGTAAGTAACAACAATGTATTTTTCTAGGTTGCTTGCACAAGGATATCATGCGGTAGTTGGGTGGCCTCTCCTAGCTCTATGACTGGACTAAGAATTTCATTTAATTTTTTTCCCCAACATTCTTTCCTAAAGTTGTGCGCTTTCAATTTCAGCCATCCCATTTGCTCTGTCTTTACCTTTCCAGGCTGCCCAAAATGCAACTTCTGGAAATTTTCACTTGTCTTTTTTCTTGCCTCATTTCAATCCCAAACTGGGGAAGTTAAGAAGATTGACCAATAATAGATTAACAGATTAACAGAGTTGGAAGGGACCAGGCAGGTCATCTAGTCCAACCCCCTGCCCAAGCAGCAGACCCTACCTCTGCCTCTACCTAGGATCGAACTCACAACCTCCTGATTGTGAGGCAAGAGCTCCACCTCTAATAAGACTTTCATCCTGCAGAATTTCTTTAGTATTAAGTGTTTTTCATAATTATTCATAAAAATACAACTCATATCCTCGTTTATATATATATCAAATCAAAGACCTACATATATATATATATATATATGCCACCACTAAAGTCCTTGCCACTTACTCAGGGAAATTATCATTTATTCAGAGGAGAGAGTAAAATTAACTAAAGGGAAATTGAGTTAAAAATAGATAGTTTTCAGAATTCTTAAGAAAATTCCAAATTAGATAAAAGGAAATCAAAATTAGCTATTACATCAGGTTTGTTCTTTTTTTTATTGCTTTGGGCTAAATGTGATTAAAAGTAGTTTATTTCAGTTTTATATTGAATATAGACCCACATTTCTAATTCTACACTGAGTAATCTAGCCTGAAAGGGCTAAAAGAGAAAAACAGAAAAATAAGTCAGGGTATACAAATTATGTATTTACCTCTTTGTAGGTATATTATGTGTTAGATATTGACCTGTTGATTTGCATAGAATAAATAGTGAGTTGTTTGGGTTCTATTAGAGTAACTATAATGTTCTGTTCATAATATTTCACAAAATTGGGTGATGAAGAAATGGCTGTATTGCAAGATGCAGCTGTGTTCCTCTTATTCTAGGCTGTGTCTTTAATCCCTTCCTTTCTAAATAAAACAAATGGGAACTAGAGAAAGGCTGCAAGCAAAAGATTTCTTCTCAATTTTCTTACCAGGTCTCATAAGACCTGGCTTTTCTGACAGGCCTGGGACAGTTGACTCCATGATAAACCTATAGGGTTCGTCCCACAAATGAATGAGTGTTTGGTTTATTTTAACTTGGGAGGATGATTTTTAATCATGATTTTAGTGATATTTATTGTAATTTTATACTGTATTATCATTATTATTGTTGGAAGCCGCCCAGAGTCCTCTGGGAGTTGGGTGGCATACAAATCTAAATAAATAAATAAATAAATAAATAAACAAACAACTAAATAAATAAATAAATAAATAAATAAATAAATAAATAAATAAATAAATAAATAAATAAGCTTTAATAACGAACCAGATTCTCAAAATGGAAATTCTCCTCTAGAGTCTATATTTCCTTAATGCAAGGTTTCCCAATCTGGGCAACATTGAGACAGGTGGACTTCAACTCCCCGAATTCAAGGGGAATGCTGGGAATTGAAGTCCATGTGTCTTAACATTGCCAAAGTTGAGAAACTTTGCTTTAATGGAAGAGTCACAAGCACCAGTTCTAGCAGAAGGGGCATAAATAGGTGCAACTTGTTTATAAACTTGTTGTTTTCCGCTGTCTTGTGAAGTGATAGAAAGCAAAAGTGATGAAGGAAGAAAAGGGTAAACCCTAACCTTCGGTCTGTGGACTGGCACTGGTCCACGGCATGCCAGAAAACAGACTGCGCAAACAAGCGGAACCCCATCCACGGGATGCGGGCAGCCCACGAAACCACGCCCCCTCCAGTCCAAGGAAAAACCTCTCTCCACGGAACCTGTCCCTGGTGCCCAGAAGGTTAAGGGCTAGGTGGTCCTTGTCATAAAGAACTTACAAATAGGTTATTACGAGTACAACTAATCGGTAGCTCAGAATAGCTGCAAACGCACCATTGGAAATTGCTACTGGTAATACCATAAGTTAGAAAAGGCACTGAGAGATAAATATGAAGGAATCTTACCCAGGGACTCGCCAAAAATCCAGGGAGTAAGTCTTGCAAATGCATAATCTGTGCAGAGGCCTTTCAGCCTAAACTCGTGCATTTCTGCTGCTTGGCTACTCACTGGAATGTCGGTGAGCTCAGGCTGTGAAATGTCATGCTTTATTGATGCCTGTATATTTGCATCTACTGCTTTTGTATCAGAATACCAAGCTCCTTTTATAAATGCATCAGTGGACAATAAAATATATGTATCACTGCTGCAAGCCATGAGCCCTTCTTATGCACACATGATGGTTGCCATCAGATGTTCCAGGGTCACAGAAACCAGAGTTCCTATCCCATATAAATCAAGTATTGCATTTTCAAGGATTTTTTTTTTCCTTCTCGCCCACAGAAAGGTAAGAATGGTGGTGCAAAATTCCTGAATGTGCCTTGGACTGTAATATGCACATCTTTTTTTAGTTTATTTTTCTTGCTCACTGAAACATACAGTGCTGGATACAGAGGGGACTTTGAACATATTGGAAGCAGTTTCCATTTGTCTAATATTTTTCTTGTGGTTAATATTTCCATAGATTACATAAATTGCCTAAAGATGGCAGAACTGCTTTGTGTTAACAGCCAGAAATTGGGTGGGTGGGGAATAAGAATAAACCATGCAAACACTCCGGTGTTCAGCTGAAGCTGTAAAACAGAACGTTGAGAATAACACATTTTTACAGTTGGGAAAATGAGGAATGATACTGCATTCATTTGGTTCCTTTCTAATTTGCCTCAACAGGTATAAACTTTATGCAGCGCTTAACGTCCCTTTCAGTATTGATTCCCAAGCCTGAATGAAACATCTTCTTTTATTATTACCGTTATTTTTAGAAAGTGGAGTGTTCATTTTTAAATATAGTATGCATTTAAAAGTACGCAATAAACCTGCTGTTCATCTGGGGTTTTTTTAACCTTCTTTGGGGAAGAAGGCAGCTATTTTTGTTTTGTTTTTTGGGGGGAGGGGGTTGTTTTGTGTTTTGCTTTTATATTAAAGACACAAGCACAAATTCACAAAAATGCAGTCCTATGGTGTTGTTTTAAAATTCTGCTCTATTCAGTGGTTATTTCCCCTAGAGTGCATGGAGTAGGGGCTTTAATAAATTAGAAGTTTCACTTTATATATGTTTTCATTAAAAGGAACACGAAGTTTTCCAAAGGATTTGCTATTTACTTCTGAAGTAATATATCACCCTTTTTGGCATTATGTTAGTTTCATTAAATAATTACTTATGGAGATATGAATTTTTGTCTGTCCCATCTTATTACTGGCATCAGTCAAAATGCATACAGACATATATACATATACACAGCCGAGCATTCATTTTTCTTACTTTGAAAAGTTATTTTAAACATGAAAGATTGATCAGCGATGGTTTCTCATATCATTTGTGCTTCTCTTTTTTTCCCTATTCCATTTGTTTTATTGTATACGTTCTTGTTTAATTATATTGGTCACATCTCGTGCAAAAATGGGCTGTTGTTTTTGATAAGTTGTGTGATCCTTTCTTTTACCCTTTTATGTACTTATCTATATATTTATATGGCTAGGTTTCTCAAGCTTCATAACAATTTCAGCTCTTAAATGTTGTTGTTTGTTGATATTCTTTTTTTTTCTTTATGTTTAATTTATAAATATATATATAAATATATTTCTTTCTTTCCTTTGGTTTTGTATTTCATTTTTTTGCTTGAACCCAAGTACTCTAGCTGCTAGGTTAGAACTCCTGTCTGCTTTCCTGAGCCTTGTTGCTAGTCTTTATGTTATTCTGGTTTGTTCCTTCTTACCCTGCTAACTTCTAGCTGGACTGAAGGGTAAGTGCTTCCCTGTAGCTAGCACAGTGCAGATAATCAGCCGATTATCTGACATATGCAATGTGCATTTTTTTCCCCTCCTCTTAAATCTTTCTCATGTTTAGATTTCGTAGTATAAACCTTCATATTATTTTCCTGAATTTAGGTTTGAAATATAAGTTTCCATACTGAAATTAGGGTGCATGTGTTGTCTGCATAATTGCCGTCTCTCCCTGGCTTTCATATTTGGCATCAACTGATCCTCTTAGTAAAAGCCAACCATTAACATTTATTTTCTTTTTTTGAATTTTAGATTATTATTATTTTTGGTTTTGGTTTTTTTCATCCAAAGGTTGTAAACATGAATTAGCATCACAATAAGACTGTAACTCCTACCTTGCTGTTGTTTTCATGGAACTGACATCTAGTTTGGCTGCTTTAATGCCTGACAACAGATCATTCTGCACTTTGGCAATTTACCGTTCTTCCTTTTTTTTTTGCTTTATCCCTGTTCCAATTATTAGCATGATGTAATGCAACAGCAGAATGATATTAAGACTGGACATTTCTGAGAGTAGAAAGGTAGGCTAGCATAAACCTTGATAAGGGAAGGTGCAGTGTTTTAAAGGGAGAAAAATCAGAAAGGAGCAGATTTAACAAAAATTCCCCTTTGGGTGTGAGGAGGATTCCTTATTCATTAACAGGACTCAATTATTTACACTTTTTTTTTTAAAAAAAAAAGGGTCCTAGGGAGATGTTCTTTTGGATGGGCATCCCGTTGTGGATGGTGAGTGTGTATGTGTGTGTGTGTGGCTGTACGCACACATGCGCACACCTGCCTAATGGCAAAATAGCTTAGACACAATAGGGTTTCTTCCTTTACCCCATTTTCACCTTCCCCTCCCTCCCATTCCATGAAAATTCATTCAGAAAGGAATGTATATAGCATGCAATTTCAAATATATCACTCAGAGCCGAGCAACACTTAAAAAGGAAAAAAAAAAAAAGTAGGGAATCTGTCATTTTATTCTTTGTTGGATTTTTTTTTCCCCCGCTAGTAATATTGAAGGGTTGGTTTGGTTGTTTGTTTTTTTTAAGACGAGCTGAAAATGCTTTCTAATTAAGCAAAGTTGGGACTTTTTTTTTACCTCTAGGTTAACGTTTAAAGAAACAATATGTTGTACTAATTCTTTATTCATATTCAAAAAGCTGTTCCTCAAACAAATGGTGAGTGCACCTTTACTTAAGAGGGAATTGAAACTATAGTATTATTGGTCACGAGAGCTGGCAAATATGTATCTGGAGTATTCTGAATGCGAACATTGAAATGGAGTAGGGGGATTCATTCCTCCAGACCCTGAAAAAATACTCCGGTTATTTTTTATTTCTTACTTTTCTTTTGTTTTTCTTTTGTTTTTCATTCTTCCTCCTTCTTCCTTCTTGCCTTCTTTCTTTCCTTCCTTCCTTCCTTCTTTCCTGCCTTCTTTCTTTCTTTCTTTCTTTCTTTCTTTCTTTCTTTCTTTCTTTCTTTCTTTCTTTCTTTCCTTCCTTCTTGCTTTCTTTCGTTCTTTCATTCTTTCTCATACTTTGGATACCAGGCAGAATTTCATCATCACTTCTAGCAAATATGTAATTCCTTTAAATCATTTTTTTTTAAGTTGGTGGGGAGGAATAGTGCAGATTTTTGATAGTATATATTATTTATTTATTTAAATTGTTTCTTTGTCTTGTTCCCTTCCTTCCTTCCTTTCTTTTCCCTTTCTTTTTTCTTTTACTTTCTTTTTTTCTTTTTTAAATGACTGAATGAATTCTGGTTTGACAGCAATATATGTATGTTGCATTAGAATGCATTCCTATCCTCTTAACTCTTTTATTTTCAACAATCTGTGTGCTTTTAGTTGCTTCAGGTCTATATTTTTCTTTCATGAGGACATTGCTATGTTTTCTTGTATTGTCAACTTGCAGATGCTACAGCATTACAGTATTAAAACATAAATTAAGTTTCCACATACTTTTCATGGATTTAAAATATATTATAAATCACCCTTTGGACCTTTCTTTAATAGCAATTCAGGGGGGGAAATGTGACAAATGCTATACTTTTTCTTTCTAAAATTCCATTTTTTTAAAATGGATTATTTTGTTCATTTAGAAACTATTAAAACTATTACCTACTAAGTTCTGAATATAATTTGATTATCGTTTAGTAACTAATGGCTCACAAAAATTATTAAAAACAAAGTTTTCAGAACAAATATAGGATAAATCTGCATGCTTGTTTGTACCATAGGGCAGGGTGTTTTGTTTTTTTTCAATCTTAGCAACTTTAAAGTTGCCTGGACTTCAGCTCCCAGAATTCCTCACCCAGCATGTTGGCTGGGGTATTCTGGGAATTGAAGTCCAGGCATCTCAAAGTTGTTGAGAAACACTGCCATAGGGAGTAGAACAACATGGGCAGGCGTATTAAAACCTCAAAACTGAATACTAATCCATTCTATAATGCATATTTTAACTCAAGATAAGTTTATAGTGGGCTCTAAAACAGCAAACAAAATAGGAATTTGATTACATTTATTTCAATATCCCAACCACAAATAATGTCTGGTATTTTAGGTGCAATGCTTACTTACAGCTTAAATTCCTTCCTCTCAAAATATGAGCATTTTGTTTCTGAAAATGTGAGGTATTCATCAAAAAATGTAAGGACCAAATCCTACCATAAAGATTTACAGATTTGCAATGATCTCTATTGGCTTCAAATAGAGTAAGTTATCAGTTATAACATCATAAGTGTATTAATATTTTAGGGATAACAAGACTTGGTTTTTTTCAACAGTAGACAAACAGTAGACAAATTGTGATAGCAAAAGTGTTCTCAGACATTTTGCTCTGATGTTTTATTATCAGTAATTACTTTCTATTCGCTTAAAATATTCTAAAGAAAGACAGCAAGAGTCAACTGTGTCTACAAAAGGTTTCGTTTAGCCTGCAATTTTTTTCACCCCTTCATCCACAAATGTGCAGAGCCAACAAAGCGTTAAGAACATTTGGGGCGTGGGGGGGGAGGAAGTTGCCATACTCCCTTATGCCAATAAAGTATCTTCTGGAGATCTCTTTAAATGAGTAACTGCCATCAATCATTGTCATCCCTTTATTTCATGTCTCCTGATGAGGTTGACTAGTGTCATTGTTTGTTACTGTCCAAACCATAAGTTCATTCTTTTAACGTCAAGCAGATATGACAAGCACACATTTTCCAGATGAATAAAATACAAAGTCACCTTTTACTTTACAATTGGACGATTGTTGGTCGTGTTTTTTGGATCGTTCTATTATAAACAAATCTGTTCCAAAATTTTATTTGGATGCTCATTTGCCATTTCAGCTCAGACAAAGCTACAAATTAAAAAGCTCTCAGAGAATTAAGTGCTTTGTAGCCTTCGTAGCCTAAGTTTTGTGCACAGTTTTGCACCTATTCTTAAGGTTCCATCTGAACAAAAAAATCAGAAATCAATAAAATCAATGGAAAGGTGTTTATATCTTCTTTTATTAATAGATCCCACAAAATTAGTGGCTCTTCTAGAGCCATTTTATAATTCATGGTTGAGGAATTCATTCTTTTTTAAAGAATCTTTTTGAAAACAGCTTAGGTTTCCAGTTGCATAAGCATCATTAATGCATCATTATTGATACTCAGTATATATTCTGTGTTTTATATCAGATCATGTATCCATCTACCTTCCATTGGCTGGCAATGTAAAGCCACAGAGCCTTTCCAACTGGATCCTGTTGAAACAAACTCTAAATAGAAATCAATCAATTAATCATCTATCGATCGATCGATCGATCGATCGATCTTTCTTTCTTTCTTTCTTTTTCTTCTAGCAACAGAAATTCCATACTATTAACTCAGAATCACTATAGAGAGGAATACAGCCAGAGTGAACAGCTAAAGCTGATTGATCAGAAGTTGTAATTGAACAACATCATTTTTCTATTATTTGGACAGTTAGATATGGACAGTCAGATTATAAAACAAAAAGTATTCTAATGAATATATATTTTCTTTAAATATTTTCCACAAATACAGAAAGAAAGAAAAAAGCTTGAAGTCATATAGATTTTAAAGAGTTTTAAATAAGAAAATCACTTTGGGAAAGATTATACATGACCATAGAAGTATACATTGTCAAAAATAAATGATTTCAGGATTTTTTAGACCAGTTGAAATGCACAATGTGATCAGTAATTATCTAAGATGTCTGTAATCTCTTTGTATATTTTTATATTGACAAAAACAATCTCATTCTTTTTGACAACTGGTTAGAATATTTTTCAAACTTTACTGAATATATTTAAATAATAACTGTCAGGAAGCATGTTAAAATCTCTGGCTCCACATGTAATATAAATTGCAGCAGAATGAACAATGAAAAGAGACAGAGGTCTGGATTAGATGTATTCTTTTTCTATGATAGAAAAATGTTTCAGGGAAAGGCTATTATTCCATTTCATCTAAATCATCACTTGCTACAAATGTAAGCCAAAGAAACAGCATAAACAGCATGTTCATACATTTATACTTATATTAGGAAGGTGTATTGGATAACTGCTTTGAGTTACTTGTAAAAATAATAAAAGCAGAATATTAAGAAATAAATAAAATGTTTGAAGGCCGGGGGGGGGGGGGGCAGGAATAAAAACCATTTTTCATTTATTTTGGTAATTAATAT
The DNA here is from genome assembly GCA_027560375.1 of Imantodes cenchoa. Lineage (NCBI taxonomy): Eukaryota > Metazoa > Chordata > Lepidosauria > Squamata > Dipsadidae > Imantodes > Imantodes cenchoa. The sequence goes on from JANHGD010001467.1 coordinate 36,797, forward strand.
TTTATCGTCCCAACAAAACTTCTGAATATTCCAAAACACTGCCTTTCCTTTTCTACCGCATTAGGTAATCATTTTTCTGCACTACTCAAGCATGCCGTAAGTGTACCCTCTTATTTCTGAATCTCCAAAAGTTGGTCTTTCGTGTGAAAAGCATGAACCCCAGAACTCTCTTCCACGTGTATTGTGGCAATTTTAAATCTACAAAGATGGTTGACTTAGGCACAGTCAATACATTTTGCTTGTGACTTGAACAGAAGCACTTTGACGAATCAATGCAATATACAAATAGGAATAACATCAAAGCTTTCTGTCCAGAAAAGTGCAGTGATAGAAACAGTTAAGATACTGTGCAGATTCCTCAAAGCCCAAGGTCTTTTGTAAGAGACCCAAGACTGAGGAAAGACTCTATTCA
>JANHGD010001476.1:104835-116693 GCA_027560375.1 Imantodes cenchoa
AATGCTATCTTGTAAGGGGGCGGGGGGTGGGTGGGGGCGGGCAAGGCAAAGGAGTGACTTCTACAAGAAAAGAAACCTAATGGCAGCTGAGGCATTGAAGAATCTGGTGCTAGTAGGCTTTTCAGCTTCCCTTATGTCTGGGTATGAAGTAATATAGGGCATTTCTCAACTGAAAGATTGTTTTTTCTTCTTCTTCTGACAGTTCTATATGAGCATGAAATTTTGACCTTAAAACCAGACCCAGTGTTTATGGTAATCTTCTGTTAGAGCTTGACTATTGGCAGTGAACTGCATGTCGTACCTTTACTTCTTGGTCTGACTTGGCCTGACTTCTGTTTCCTGGCCCTTTCTGACAGAAGGTTGCTGTGTGATTTATGGCATACCAAGCAACTAAAACAGTAGATGTCTGGAAGATTTATGATCGACCTGCTTAACTCCCTGCTGGAGCTAAGTGAAGCTTTGAAGTAACTACACTACATGTTTGGGTTCTAGAAAAAAGTTAGGAAGAAGGCGGTTGTCTCAGTATTTGAGCTCTGAGCAGAGATTGAGATGGAATTCAATACTTCTTCCACTATCAAGTTCTTCAAGAAATTGTCTGAGAACAGATTGGAACTAGTTCCAACTCCAAAGATCACAATGGCTTGTCCTGAAAGTGACAACCAAGTTGTTGTCTATCCTATCTGACATTCAGAGAAAGAAATGTTAGTATTATTTATTTATTAGTTGTATTTATAGGCCGCCCAACTCCCGAAGGACTCATTATGTATGCAATGACACACTTCCTGTCTCATGTTCAGACCTCTGAACAAGAGGTCTGGATATACCGGTAGTATTAAGGATTTTAAGCTTGACCTAAATTAAAACACAATAGCAAGTTGCAAGATGGGAAATGAATAGCCAAATATATTAGAAATTCTGGCTATGTTTCATATGAACTCCATTTTTATGAGGACGTGAACGTTCATTCCCCTTGTATTCTGTCATGCCAGAATAATACCTGATGTTTTGGAAACTTGCTTCCTCCAGATAGCCTGCTAAGAAAGTAATAGCTAGAATTGAAGTTCTAGATCTAGATCCCGCGGGCCAGATGCATCACGTGTTGGCCATGCCCACACCGGTTTAGCAAAAGGAACAAAAGTCCCAATAAGTCACGTGACACCGCCATGATGCTGTGAGTTTGACACCCTTGTTTTAGATGCTGCTTGCACTGACCAAATATAGGAGAATCCAAATCCCAAATCTCTCTCCAGCCACACTGGACTGCTTTTGAAGGATGACTTCTTTAGATGTTGTTCTTGTCAAAGGGTGTCATATTGAAATCCTCCAAAATATGACCCTATTTCCTGCTTTTTTCTGAGATAATGGTGAGGGACAGAGGGGCCTAAAGTGGCTACAGTACATTGGTCCAGAAAGATTCCCCTAGGGAGGTTATCTTGCATACAAATTCAAAAGATGCAGAAGAGCATTGTTCCAATTTTAATCATTTTTTAAAAAATTCATATACGTATAGAAAACTTAAAGCTCCAGAATCAAAACTTGGAGCAGAGATAATTAATTTAATAATTAATTTAATAATTAATTTAATACTTAATTTAATTTAATAATTCAAGAAGGAATTTCATTGGCACAGAAAGTCAGCTGGTTGACTCTAGCCCTAGGAAGGAGGAAATGACAAACCATTTCTAAAAATCATGCCAAGAAAACGACAGGGATTTGTCCATGTAATTGCCAGGAATCGAAATTGACTCAAAAGCAGAAAACAAACATCTGTTTTACAGAATTATCGAGATACCCATGCAAGCATTTTCTGCCATTATTTCTCTATAAACGTATCCCATTTTCAGATTAATTTCATTTTCAAATATAACTCTATTGCAAACATTTGTGCAGATTAAAGTTTGCTATACTTGGTTAGTCTTTTGCTAACAGAGCATGGAGATAATACCCGTTATTTTAATTTTTGAATGAGAATTACCTTCATCCTGTACGCAGAGGTTTTATTTGATCATCATGGGCATTAGTAAATATTCTCTATTATACTCCTGAGTTATTCTGATAAACCAATGATATTGTCTTTAAAAGATATTTATGGCTCTCATCCCATATTTATTTATTTATTTATTTATTTATTTATTTATTTATTTATTTATTTATTTATTTGCATTTATATGTCGCCCAAATCCGCAGGGACTCTGGGCGGCTTACAACAAATAATAATGTACATGCAAATAAATGATCAATTAAAAAACATTTAAAAGCAAGTAACAACATTTAAAAACAATTCAGGCATTCATCAATCAGAGGCCAATATATCCAGGTGTTACGCTAAGATCATTGGCCCCAGGCCTTTTGGCATAGCCAGGTTTTTACAGCTTTTCTGAAGGCCGGCAGGGTGGAGGTAGTACAGACCTCCGGGGGTATGACATACCCCAGCTTGTGAGTTTAACCCAGCTCACAGAACTGAAAATTAAATAACCCTTCTGGAAATCTCCTCCTTGCCACAATTGTTACCCTGCCATTTTTGCTCAGTCTGCATCCATCAAGGAACAAAGGCATAACGTTGGCTGTTCTTACCAAAAAGCCTTTCCAAAAGTATTAACCAAATTAGCTTTAGGTCTCGTTGGAATTCACTGGTAGAATGTATTTTTATGCAACAACTACAGTAGTATTCAGCCATAGATAGCAGTATTTACAAGTTTGGATCTATGATATATACACTATGCTCTTTGTTCTGAGTAGAGTTTCCTGTTTCCTGTTACAGTTATATACAGATGAGTAGTAAGGCCCATGGTGACTGTACTATTTGTTTGCTCTATTTGGTGATTTATATAAAACAGAATTTCTAACACTCCTCAATCTCATTTTTCTCCTTTGGGAAGAAATGGTAGGACATGGATAAAGTTTTGAAATGTCTGGATTGATGCAATGACTTTGCATTTTTCCCAATGGAAGACAATGCATGGCAGCTCGTCTCCATTCACCTTTTTATCTTCTTATTTTTTTAAAAAAAGTTGATGTTAAATGACAATCACTTCTAAGTGGAGTAGTCCTTGTTATGGAGAAAATAGGAGTATTATATATGTTTGCTGCTTGAGTTACTTGAGTAGTAAAGGCAGAATAAAAATCAAATTAATTCTCACACTGGAGAAAAGCTATATTTTATGTCTTCTAGATAGGACTTTCTCTCAAAAATCACACAATTTCTGCCTTAACCAAACTCTTTCCTACCTTAAAATTACACCAAATACACTTAATTCTAACATTATTGAAGATGGATACTAATGTCTTTCTGTCTACTCTCACTATAACTTTTAAATAAAAGAACAATAAGTGAGTGAACCTTTAGCCACCATGTGAAAGCTCTTCATGGTCTACATGTTTAAAGCCCGTCCTGGAAATTTATTTCCATTCCAGAGTGACATCTTAAAACTCAGTATGATGTGATTATTTCTGCCAAAGTTAATTGTAATTAGCTGACAATTGTGAAATGTTCTGTCACTTTTTCATTTTTTATTCAGGCTGACATTTAATATATGAACCAATTAAAATCATTCCAAAATTTGATTGGGGTAATTCTTTACACATAATTAACTTATGGAATTCACAGACACAACAAAACTGTCACAACACTAACTGGAACCTGAAGAGCAACATTGTCATGTCCAGAGGGTTTTCCCCCTCAAGGTGACTGCCATCTTGATCCTCTTCCAGTGTCCACTACTTTCTCCCTGCACTTAGTAATCTTTGATCAGGCTGTTTCAAAGTATTTTCTTTCTCTTTTTAAGTGATTCACCCATTTGTTGCTGGGTGAATTAAAATGCAATAAATAATTATGTGCTGCTAAAGTGGTATTTTGATTTCCATTCTCTTTATTAGATTCCATATTTAATTTATTTTTATGGATGAATTCTCTGTGTTCTCTTATTGTCTATTATTTTTACTGACATTACTTGATAGCCACTTCTTTTATTCATATAAAGAAGAGTCAACTGAGGGCTACTGCATATGATAGTGCAATTTCTATAACACAAAATCTAAATGGTCCCTACATTGTTGCAGTTTATTTGTTTATTTAGCGTAGGGCAGTGATGGCGAACCTTTTTGGCTGGGGTGCCAAAAGGATGCATGCACGCGCAATAGCGTGTGCATGCGTGCCCACACCCATAATGCAATGCCCTTCCCAAAGCATGCACACAATCCCACTACAACCCCCCCTGTGCATGCGCACAGGCCTCACTGAAGCCTCCGGACTTCCGGTAGGCCTGGTTGGCTGTTTTTCGCTCTCCCCAGGATTCAGGAGGCTTTTCTGAAGCCTGGGGAGAGTGAAAACAGCCAAAAAGAAGCCCAAAAATCAGCTGGCCAGCATGCGCATGTGCACTGGAGCTGACATAGCATGCCCTCAGATATGGCTCCGTGTGCCACCTGTAGCACACATGCCCTAGGTCCGCCATCACTGATATAAAGAATGACTTCACTGGGTGAAGGATAAAAACCCTACTAAAAGTGTGTGGGTGAACATTAAAGGGAAAAGGCAAATTGACTTTACTTTGAAAGTATACTACCATTGGCCTAACTAAGAAGATGATATAGATGAAATATGTGCAGAGCAAATGACCAAGATACCAAGAGAAAGCACCACTGTGTTAATGGAAGATTTCCAGTTTCCTGACATCAACTGGAAATCTAACTACTACAGGCAGGAAATCCAACAAATTCTGGATGTGCCTTCAAAAGATAAAGAAAAGAAATAGAAGATCAGCTAAATTGGATTTCATGCTTTTAACAGAAAAAAACATGGTAAATTTCACTGGCCCAAAGTCAAGAACTGAAGGTAGGCAGGTTACTGTTCTAGATGTCAGTTCAGCTGACTTCAACAAGCTAAAGGGGTAGTAAGGATAAATATCCTGAAAAGTTCAATAATTAAGGTCCAAACCCAAAAATAACAAAGGGGAGGAGGTGATATGAGACTAGAATTGCTGCGTTAAGATCCTTCTGAGAAACGTAGAAACCAAAAGGACAGGTTTAAAAATCAGAAAAAGAAGACAGAATCTCAGGAAACAACTGCAAGGATGACATCAAAAAGGCTAAAACCCAGTATGACTTAAGGCTTGTTACGAATGTCAAAAAAAAACATAATGAAAAAGGTACTTTAGGTATGTGTGGAACAAGAGGAAAGTCAAGGAAATGTTGGTCCACTGGTTGAAGAAGAGAACAAGATGATGACAGCAACGGGGAGACCAATGACCTGCTTAATTATTATCTTGGATTTGGAAATGCAAAAGTAGTGTGTAGTAAAAAAATTAATTCAAATAAAAGAGTCAGTTAATCTTAGTGGATGTTAGACATGCTATTCCAAATATTGCAGAAACCAAATCCCAAAATTCATCTTCATGCACCATTCCTTTTATCTGTTCCTGTTCTTGCTGTGTGGTGAAGCTGCACTTGCCACTTACCTTCTTGAAACTAATTGTGATTTATTTGAATATTCCTTTAGGGCGTTTGAAATTTAAGATGCATTAAATGCATTGTACATTTCAGAGATAAGATTCTTTTTTCAAGATGCACACAGGCTCTCTTTAGATCTAGAGAGGTGTCATTTTTACCAATAATAACAAAAAGAAGAAAAGATATAATCCAGATTGATTTTGTTTTGGAATTAATGACAAGCTCCTTCATTTCATGCCTGAATAATCTAGGTTCCCAACTCTTAAAATAAGGACATTTTAAAAGTGGATAATTTTTTTGTTGTTGTTCAGGTGAGCAAATAAAAAATTGATGCAGGTAAGTGGTTAGTATGCTATGGTGTATGAAAGTAGGAGTGTGGTCATAAACGTGAAGAAAGCAGTCTCCCACCTCAGAGAGTTCTTGTGAGGCAGCAGAAGATATAGTTGGCACAATCCTTTGCATATGCGAGGAGTAAGACATCTCTTACTCCTTCACAATAATATTGTGAATTAACCTTCAGTATTTTACAAGCGAAAACAGGGATATTCCTAGGATGTTAGGCAATTTTAGCCATCATTCTCTTCTTTCTAGAATCATATGTGATTGCTCCACTCTTCAAAATATTTCTTCAAATGTGTATTTTAACAATATAACTAACAAATTATATTGCAATTGCAATTATATATCACTTTGCAATGTAGTCTGAAAACTGAAGTATAAATTCCTGTCAGCACATTTATTGAAGAAATATGGATTAGGTGGATTCTTTAACATTAGTATTCTTCCACTAAGATCTGACTGTCTTGCTCAAATAATACTATATCTTGTCAAAGACTCTCCAGTCCCCTGCTGTGCCCTGTGCTCATTTATAGTGAAACCACCTGTTCTTTCCTGATTGTTAAAACAGTGTGATTTTCTCCCCCGCTCTTTGTTAACATTCCTCATAAATTGAGCTCTACAATTACATTTATTATCTGTCCTGTATCTCCCACCATTGAGTTTCACTGGTTGCTATTAGGCTATCCTCAAACTTGGCAACTTTAAGACTTGTGGACTGCAGCTCCCAGAATTATCCAACAGGCATAGCTGGCTGGAGAATTCTGGGAGTTGAAGTTCACAAGTCTTAAAGTTGCTAAGTTTGAAGACCTCTGGAATAGAGCCTCTTGGCAGACTTCGGTATCAAATGTTCAGTACTTCAATCAGGAGGAGTAATTGGGACTTCTTTTCTCTTACCAACTTCTCTCTTAGATTACTACTAGAGTTGGAAGGGACCTTGTAGGTCATATAGTCCAACCACCCACCCTCGCACTCAAACAGGAGTCCCTACACCATTTCAGACACCATCTTCTACAATAGGAATGCCCACCTTGAATCCCTGCACCAAATTTCAACATCATTTTAATGCTAATAACAAGCTACACCATTATCAGGCCAGCAGTTCTCTGACAAGGTGAGAAAAGAAAAAAGATGTCAGAAACACATAGAGAAAGAAAAACAAACAGAAAGAGAAAATGGAAAAAGAAAATGGGGACAAACAGACTTTTGCCACACTATGTGCTTTAACCCTGCCAAGGGGCATCCACAGAGCTGGGGGAAAGTTTAGTCCAGTGTTTCTCAGCCCTTCCCATTTTAAGATGCATGGACTTCAACTCCCAGAATACCCCAGCCAACACATGGATATTTTGGTAGTTAAAGTCCACGCATTTTAAAATGGCAAAGGTTGAGAAACAGTGGTGTAGCCAAAAGGGTCAAGATGGCAGAAGTGGTTGTGCAAGTGTGGTCTGTCTCTGATCTCTACAACACACTTGATTTGCTTTTGTTTAATTTGGCATTTCATGTTGTGAGTTTGATTACTTTTGGTAGAACAAAAGGAAGTTAGTTTGGTCTAGTGGTTAAGATATCATGCTAGAAACCAAGAGACACTGAGTTCTAGCTCCGCCCTAAGTATGAAAGGCAGCTGGGTGACTTTGGGCCAATCATTCTCTGTCAGCCCAACCCAATTCCAAATATTATTGTTGTGGGGAAAATAGGATGAAAGAATAACAGTTATGTTTGCAACCTTGCGTTATTTCTCTTTGAAAAATTCAGAATCAAGCCAAATGTAAACGTCATGTGGGTCCTATGCTACAAAGTCAGAGGATTCATAATGCTGGAAGAATGCTCTTACTTGTACTTAGTACAAAACTAAGTTGCATCAAAAGAACTAGTAGCATTTTATCCACATGAATGTTATCTTTGCTTTTATATATCAGCCAGTAACAGTAAGCAATCACTACAGAAGGGCAACTATAAATCTAAATAAAGATGCAGCAGGGAACAGATTATAGCCATCATCTACCATGGAGTAATGCTGCAAAAATGTAATTAAATTGGTAACACCAATGGTAGGTGATTTTTGCTTTTGCTTCAACATGCTGGCAGGCAGAGCTACTTGAATGGAGCTGCTAGAAATTTATCTGGGGGGAAAGATTGCTATGATCGGATCTTTTTCTGCTATAAATCTGCATGTATTTCCCTTGAAGTTCTTCCTCGAAGGTCTAGTTTTACAAGAAATGCAGATAAGGTTTAGCATATGAATAAACAAAGGTCAACACTAGAACCTGGTTTGCTGAATTTGTAAATCAGGACTCAGATTTAAAACAAACTGGTTGAATTATTGTCTGAGGACAAACTTGAATTAATAGAAACAGGCTAGGTAATACTTCTGGATCTCTGCCTGGGAAGATTAATACCCCATCCCTAACTGATCGACACTGAAATTGTTAGGAAACACTTTCCATCACCCTAATCTCATTCTATGTATTCCAGATTGGATGTCATTATGCTTCCTTAATGAGGTGAACATATCCACTCAGTTGTTGGAAATTATTTACATTCCACATTTTATTATCATTTATAAACAGTTGTAGTACCTGTGAAGCACAGGCATTGATTATTAAGGGAGTTTAGGCAGATGCTCTTCTTGGGGTATTCATTGCTTTGTTTAAGCTGTGACACTTAACAATGAACTTAAAGATGATTAGTGATTCCTAATCAAGGTTAATTTATTAAACAGAATGATTTTAATTAGCTTGTCACATAAACTTCAGAAAACAAAAATAGGACAACTGCATATCTAACTTTCAAGGTTACAGGTCTGAAAATCGGGATGAATGATAGTGGAGTTTATCACTTCTACATTGAATTTACCATCTGCAATAGTAAATGAAGTGCAATACTAAGCAGGCAACTCATCTCATCTGTTGGTTTAAAACTGCCTGAGGATAAACTCTATGTATCCCTTTTGTGATGTTATAGAGACAATCACTACAATCATTCAAATAAAAAGGGTTCCATGTTATTACAAAACTCCTCCCTTTATCCCATGTACATACAGTATGTCTGTATAAACACATCTGTATTTCCTTAGGTACAAATTGAAATCTAACTAATACATGTGTTACCTGTGTGAAGAATGCAGACAGAACCAATTATGTTTATCCTACTTAACCTCTCAACCATAATACCTTGCAAGTGTCATCATAGGTTAGCAGTCTGAAGGCCTGCAACAATGTAAGAATAGTGTCTCAAGGACAGAGTCAGGAAATTTTACTCACTAACCATGTCTTTTCACCTTACAAGTTATGCTGTAGATTGTCACATTCCAATGCTATTTCTCATCAAGTGAAAGCTACTGAAAGTGGTAATATGAAGTGATTGATATGTTGATGACATTCACCTCTACTTTTCTGTCTCCTGAATAAAGAGAACTGAGTATCAAGTCAAACTTTTTACTACAATCATCTACCAGTGCAAGGAGTATAGTCATTTTAAAAAAGCGTAAAGGATATGTCAAGATTAAAAACAAAAAGATAAAAAAATAAAAGATATAAAATATATGTGAATTAAAAACTAAAAGTGTATATAAAAAACAAGAACCTGAAAGAAGGAGTAAAAGTGCGATAGTGGCAAATATCTGCAGCTCGGGTGGAAGTTCATTCTCCCAGCTTGTGGATTGGTTTCCGAATGTTTCATTACCAGTCTAGGTAACATCTTCAGAGGAATACAAGACCCATCATCTCACTTTACACAAGCCACACCTGCCTTATCACAAGAACCATCACAAGACCCTGACCTGATGTGACTCTCACCCAGAGTAGGATTCAGCCGGTTTACACCGGTTCAGGTGAACTGATTGTTAACTTTTTGCTGGCTAATCTCTGGCTGGCTCCGCCCCATCCCACTCCTCTCCTTCCAGGAGTCCCCCCCCCCGGCACCCTGTTTTGGCTGCCAGGGTAGTATAGGAGGCCTTCCAGGCCTGAAATGGGGCACGAAATGGGGCACTGACATGACGTCACCATCACAAGACCATATAAAGCCCTAATAAGCAAAAGAACACCGGCACTGACATCCTCTAAATTCTGCTGAAGATGTTATCTAGCCTGGTAATGAAATATTCAGAAACCAACTCACAAGCTCAGAGAATAAACCTCCACCCTCAGGGATAGAGAAGTATTTGATAGATATTGGGGAGCATAAAATGTTGGTATGTGGACAATGTGTCTAAAAAATTACAAAGCATTCTAATATAGGTGGTTGTCAAATCCAGTTTAAACTGGAGGTCAATATCTGATAATTTTTTAGTGCTGTTCCAAGAAACTGACAAAACTAGATATTGGAGTCAAGTTGGTATCTGAAAGAGTGCTGTAAAATTCTGCTGATATTGGTTATAAATGTCTGTATAGCCCAGATACTGGAAAACCAGATGCCTTGTTGTTTCTTTGTGTGGAAACTATTCTTGTTTTTAATCCATGTCAGAACACAGTGATGGAACTGATCAGTATCAGTTAAAAAGAAACAATGAATCCTAATGAAATGAAGACAATGTGGGTGGTTACAGAACATGGAAAGTGAAGAATTTGCCTGTTTTGGATGGGTTTTCATTCATTGAAAACTCAAATTATGAATATCTATTATCAGCATTAAGTATATGCCCGACAATGTTCTTTCCTAGGTAAAGACAACCTACAGTAAATAAAGTTATCTATACATGGGTGTTTATATTTCAACTGCTATAATGATTTCTTTGTGGGTCACTTGATCTTGCACTTGATATCAAAGGTGTGAAGCAGGTGCTATTGATACATGTGTTAACACTATTGCTGAAGCTTGACATATAAGGCCTGGAGAGGTCCTCCTACACATGTCCAGATTAAAGAATACCATTTTGAGTTCCTCACTTTCACTGTGGAGTACTTTCTCTCCTCAAATAGGATGTACTTCTATTAGCATCTTTTAGGCACTTCTTTAAAATCTACTCCTTCACCTAAGAACTTAACTAAATGAATACAACATATACGACTTTGGTTTTATTTTTGTTCTGTTTCCTCTCCTCATTTTAAACTAAATAAACTATTCTATACTTTTTAAAGTGGACATAGCTTCATAGGAATGAGTCCATCGGGTATCCAGAACAAATTATTAAAAATGTGTACACTCAACAGTTTGGAAAGACAGAATTGCCACAATTGGCACCAGGATTCATTAACTTGTTGACATTTTTAAATAAAGTTCTATTCACCACAACTTTTAAGTATCATCAGGAGCCAAGGAGGTGTGTGGTAGAGCAATGCACAGATTCAGCACAGATACAGAACAGACATCTCCTCCCAAATATTTACTTTACTTACTTTGTCAAAACTAGTTTTCCTTTTGGATAGCAAAATAAAAAAGACTCTTGGGAGTTAACAAGACCATCATAACCATGAACAAAAATATATCAACTTTATTCCCTGGATATGGTTTAGAAATCTATTGCCTCTTATTATAAAGGATGCTTTGCCTGAAATCCTTTATTTTATTGAAGCTTTTTAAAGGATACCCAAGCTAAGGGTTAGGGTTAGGGTCTTTACTATCACAACCTACAGAAATCTAGCAACACCACAAGCTTGGAGAATGAACCTCTATTCAAGCTAAGATATTCGCCGGTATTGCAAACATTGATACATTGCCTCTTATTATAAAGGATGCTTTATATTTATTTTATTAAAGCTTTATTTTATTGAAACTTTTTTTTAAAATCCCCCAGGGCCAAATAATTATTTGGTTATCACCTATAAAGCCCCATATGGCATGGGGCCAGGTTATCTGTGGGACCGCCTACTGCCACATACCTCCCTACGACTGGTAAGATCCCACAGAGTGGGGTTCCATCAGCCAACCAATGCCGGCTGGCAGGACCACAGGGGAGAGCCTTCTCTGTGATGTCCCCAACATTGTGGAACCACCTTCCGCCAGAGATCCGGACCTCCCCCCACCCTCCTGGCCTTCCGCAAAGCTGTTAAGACCTGGCTCTGCCGGCAGACTTGGGGGAGTGGAAGAGGGTAGGATCAGGGGCGGTTTCCTCTGGTCTTCGCTACCAGAGCACGGGTAGC
>JANHGD010001476.1:199939-210278 GCA_027560375.1 Imantodes cenchoa
GGGCAGGGGCCTCCAGCCCAATGTGGCTTGCTGTGGCAGGCCCTTATCGGGCCAATCCGGAGGCCGAGGGAAACCCCTGGCCTCCACGTGGATCCTCTTTGTTCGTAAGCAGGGCGCTCGCTGCTGCTGCCACTGTTGCTTCTTGCCAGCGCCTGCCTGCCTGCCGACGGGAGAGGCGCTCCGACTGAGGAGCGGGAGGGCTTTCTGGCGCTCGCGGCTTTGTGTCTCAGGGGTCTGCGTGTTTTCGGGGGGGTTGCGCCTTACACGGGCCGATCAGAGCCAATCAAAGGGCCGTATGTGGCCCTGGGGCCGTACAATGCCCAAGTCTGATCAGGAGCCTACATTGTAGGATGGCAACATTTGCATTTTGTAAGTAGGACTGGTGACCCTTCAGAGAGTCAGACAGGTATCTTTTTGGGTCTATCTGGAGATGTAAAAAATTAAATAGAGGCATATAAAACAAGCTTTGTTGTTCCTTTCATCTTGCTTCTAAGTTATTCGACATTTCTCTTCAGGGTTTTTTTCACCGTTGGTTTACATTTGGTTTTCAGGAAATAAAGCTAAATATCTTGAGATAATTTTCTGTTTTTTAAAAAATATAATATCCTCTTTGGGATTGTAAAAGAAGTTCTAGGCAAATAAAATCCCTGTTCATAGCATTATAATAAAAACGTGCTGCTTATCCTTAGGAATTTTAGAAAAAGAAGAAACATACTGTGCAAGCCTCAAACAAAATTCTTCACATTGATGAAATCACAGCTGTCCAGTTTTGTTTATTTTAGCTAAATATAATAATAGATAAATAAAATGCCTTCTGAAACTACAGTAATCTGGCTAGAATTAACCACAAGATTTGTTTGTGCATCTGTGTGTATAAATGTCTAAACATTTGAAGTGAACTGCTTTCTAAGAAGTTCTCTAGCCAAAATTTTTAATAAAATATTATCTCTTTAGTTTCTACGTAGGAAAGCTGTACATCAAATTCAACACTTTATAAGAAACTTCATCAAAATCTGAAAGTGAACATTTTACAACTGGACACTTTTGCACACATTATATGTTTACAGACACACAAACACAATTAACCTACCATATTTGCTATTAGTACTAAATAAATTTAAGCCAGACTTGAATAGACTAAGAGCCATTCTAAAGCCTTTCTATATTTGCTTTGCTCCAGCAGCATTTCTGGACCCATATATATTTATGCAATGTCACCAGTTTGAAATAGCAATGTCGATATATTTTTCTTAAGTGCTGCAGTAGCTTGAGGGAAAGGCATTAACTGAATGATGATTTCTCATCTTCCAATTGGTCAGCTGGAAGAAATACTGATTGGCTGATAGTGATGAGCATATACTTAGTGTTCAAAAGTTAGAGAATTGAACATGAACACATGTCCAGTCTTCAAATGGTTTCAAGGGACTGTGGACTGGAAATGAAGTTGAGACAAAACAGTAAACTAAAATTCCATAAAGTAAAAGTAAAACATACACATTGTATTCAAATTTTATTCCATATCTATAAAATGTAAAATACCATACTATCTGTACAGTTTTCACAGTACTTTGCTAAATCCATATGATATTGTTTGATCAATGAACCTTGAATTACAATTTAGTCTTACTGAACTCTAGAGGTGGCCTAGAGGTGGAGCTCTTGCTTCACAATCAGGAGGTTGTGAGATCGATCCTAGGTAGAGGCAGATGTAGGGCCTCCTACTTGGGCAGGGGGTTGGACTAGATAACCTGCAAGGTCCCTTTCAATTCTGTTAATCTATTAAACCCCTAGAGGAAAATAACTAGAGCAATGTTTATTTTTTTAAAATCTAATGCTTTGCTGTCATCAAATAGTTGTCTTAATTTATTCAACCCAGATGCAGTGTCTTTATTTTTTTTAAAAACCACTTTCCTACAGCTAAAAAAAGGCCATATGAGTACTCTGATTCCATACCATATAGAGATTTATAAGTAATAAGCAGCATCTTGAATTCTACTGAGATGCAAATTGGGAGCCAGGGCATTTGACAGAGCAAAAGTGTAACATGAACTTAATGACCATTTGAATCTTCTGAATGTTCTTCAGAACATTCAGGGTCAGCCCTATATACAGTGCATTGCAGTAGTCTATTTGGAGGGTTACCAAAGCATGAATGATCATGTATGTGGCTTGCTTATCCAGGAAGGAGCACAACAAAGAGCTGTGGAAAAGTCCTTGGTCACATTGATTACCTACTGTTTGTAGACCCCAAATTATGCAATAATCCTGTCTGATGTAGAATTAAAGACTGGAAAGCATCAGCTCCAAGAGACCCTAAAACCCAAAGTACTCCATCTTGCTGTGATTGAATTGTATCCTTTCCCATGCAGAACCCACAGAAGCTAGGCAATGAGATAAAACCTGCATTGCATCATTTGGTTATTCAGGGCAGAGGTATGGAGCAGGGTATCATCAGTGTATTGATGACACCACACCTCAAGATGTTGAATGACCTTATCCAGTGGCTTCAAGTAGTTAAACATGAGCAGGGAGATAGTTGAGCCCTGAGGCATTCCACACAACGTGAGACATCCCCACATCCCTCATTGACACTGACTGGAAAAAAAACTGCAGAGGAAGGTTGAGAAGCAGCATAAAACAATATCCCAATTCCTAACTCCTGGAGCTGGTCCAGAAGGACACCAACTTGATGGTATCAAAGGCTGCTAAAATGAACACACTATTTGCATCCTGCTTCCTCCAAAGATCATTCACAGGTGCAATCAATGCTGTTTCATTCAGGGTCCTTTGATGGCATAAGGCAAACACCTTTTCAACAACCTTCCCTGAAATTTTGCCCAAAACCAAATTTGGGTTTAGGAAAGTTTCATGAGGAGAGCACATGCCCATGGTCTCTTTAAAGGACAGCAGAACTTCCTCCCTCACAAGGATGCACTCATGCTGTTTAGATTTACCTTACACAATTTCCCAATCAGCCTTGGCTAGGTCAGAAGGATAAAGGTGAGATGGCCAAACTTTAAACTCTAACAATCCTGCCCACTTCCTCAAGATTAACAGGACCAAACCCAGCCTTAATAACTGAACTAAGATGTATTTCAAGTCTGCTCCAAATGGCATGCACTAAAGCTAAGATCTAATTTATGCTAACCATAATTAGGAAATCATTCTATAGTTTTAGCTTCAGATTTATGCTTCCATTTTGTATTAGCTCAAGGCTCAGCTCCATAAAGTCATAAATGTATTCTTGTCATACTGATGGGACATATTTTTGAGAAAGAGCCTTCCTTTTCAGTCTTAAATTTAAAAAAATGTTTGCTGGCATCCAATCAAGTCATAGTTTTAAGTCAGCCTAATCCAAATAGTGAGTCTGTTTATTAAAAAATGTTATGAATGCTGACTATAATACTATTCAATTTGAGATCTCTCCCTTTCTTTCAATTATTAATATATATATTTGATGGCAAAGGTTTTGAGTTATATTTGTTCCTGCTACCTCTTTGATTAAATATACACCAGCATTGTAAAATGACCAAGATTGAGAAAGAAAAATTGATTGCTCGTGAAACAGAACCTGTGTAACATTTTGAAGGGAATTTTTCCCCTAATCGCTCTTCTTAAATGCAATTGTAGGAGATTGTTTGCTTAATAAGGGAGGAGGGACAAGATCTGATATCCCTGGTCTATCAGATTTAAATCCTATTCAATTTCAACTCCATATTGGACTAGTTCCTTATTTAAACTATTTTCTGACTTTATTTGGGAACCACGATTGATTTACAAACATGTTGCAATAACCTGTCAATTATAAAATCAAATTAGTATTGTCCAGTTAGACTGAAATATTAATTTTTGGTTGCAAAGCAACGTTATATGGCCCATTGTCGTCCAACATATTCTGTAAACTTTAAAAATATTAACATGACGCTGATAATGAAAGTGAAGGAATATGGCCGGAGGAATTGGCATCCTCTTTCCAAGCTGTGCTATTAGAAAATATAGAATATTGAGATATCCTATGTGTGTGAACATTAGACAGAAGCATAAGTGTTTCACAGTTTGTCTAAATTAGGATTAGATAAACAAGTCTTGCTACATAAACAAGACTTTGCCTTTCATCCCCTGGCAATTAAAGTTGCATCAAAAGCATTCTTTAAGCTTGATTTTGTTGGTTTTGTTGTAGGATGAAGGAAAATGCAGACCACTTGAAGTAACAAAGGTCGAAGGTGCTGAAATTGGCATGGATAACAGCCTGGGCAAGCCTTTTGCATTTAAATGTGTTCCTCGGGCGGGAAACAGGGTTTTTTATTTCCGCGCTACATCAGTCCAAGAAATGAAGAGGTACATTCCACTCACTAAATTAGTATGTTTTCTCTTTTTTTTGTGTTGCATTTATTAAGTTATGTAACAGGAATACTCATCAGCCTGTTGTGGAAGAGAGGGAGAACAAACATATGGCACTCAGACTTAATTACAGTTCTTGCTTTCTCTGGCAAGGATTGTCTCTGTTAGCATTTTGTTATTCCGAGTAGGGTGAGTTGTTGTTTTTTTAAACTTGGAGTTATTTCTCTTTTTTCTTTAATGTAGCTGTTAGATCACATCAGAGTTATATCTGGTCCTATAGAAGGTCCTATAGAAGAAAAAAGTTTCTATTTTTCACATGACCAACAAGAGCTCTATCAAAAGTTCAGAAGTAAAAGGATGTAATGCTTTCCTCTATACCAGTGATGGCAAACCTTTTTCGGCTCGTGTGGCAAAAGGGTGTGCGTATACATGATGGCATGCGGGCACATGCCCACACAAATAATACAATGCCCTGTGCATGCGCACAACATCCCCACCCTGCTGCCCCCCGCGCATGTGCACAGGCCTCACTGAAGCCTCCTGACTTCCAGTAGGCTTATTGAGCTGTTTTTTGCTCTCCCCAGGGTTCAGGAAAGCCTCCTGAAGCCTGGGGATGGCGAAAAATGGCCAAACAGTCCAATTGGAAGTTCAGAAATGAAAGGAAATGAAGCTGCCCTACTACTTACCTTCAGATAGTTGCAACCAGGCCTCGCAGAGTCTCCCACATTCTAGTTATATGCCTTAACCACCACATCAACCTTACTTACTTGAGCAAATGTCTATGCTTAATTCACAGCTCAGAGAAGAAACTAGGTGTTCCAGTGAGTTACCATCCATTATTTTGGATTAGACAAGTAGAGAAATATCAAATGTGCACAGCTCAAGAGGCTTCAATCTTTTCTTGCATAAGACTTTCAATTGCTGTTCGTCAATGCATAACTCTTTTCTTCCATACAAAACTATCCTTTTTTTGTATTTTTTCCCCCAAAGGTGGGTAGATATCATGGAAAAAGCTGCACATCCTACTCATCAGGTAATATGATTTTTAAAACATTAAAAGTAAATTTATTGTTTGATATAGAGGTTAGGGGAGACTGGAACCTCGGGGCAGATATGAAGGGATGTTGGGGATCGATCACTTTTAAAGATGCTAGGCTCACTGTTTGAATTACAATTCCAATGTCCAACTTATAGGAACTCCTCTAAGAGCCAGGTTACAACTGGCTACAATTCTGGCTGTTGAATGCCAGATCACTCATAGTAAAGCTATCCTCATACATGATTTGATAATGAATGAGAAAGCTGACCTGGTTTGTATCATTGAAACCTGGATAGGCCAAGACAAGGCTTTCCCCTCTTAGAGATGTGGCTATTTTGGTTTTATGTTGGCCCACAGAGGATCTGCCCTGCAGATAACCAAGTGAGAGACTATCTGAAAAAGACTGTTGCGATTGTACTATCCTCCCTGCTGCACAGTATCTTCTTTGCCTGAGCTTCTGGTTCCATTTGTGTTGGTGATTGAAACCCTTAGCCTTGCAATACTTGGAAATTTGAATTTGCTGCCTAGTGACATTGGGTCTGGAATAGCTTAGTGGGTCGTGGTTTCCATGGCAACTATGGACCTGTTCAAGTCATCAGGTTCCCAAGCAAACTGAAGGTTGCACACTAAAGCTAGTTTTTGTCTTGGGGCAGTTTACATGATCTAGGTTTGGCAAACATAATCATCAATCCATTGTCAAGGTCAGATCACTTTGCAATTGCTTTTTGGCTCACTGGTGCCACCACACTGCAAGGCACGAAGTTCTGATACAATAGGGTTCCAGAAAGAATTTGAGCTTTTCCCTGAGGGTCTGGTGGACTGTTTGGCTGAGATGGCATCCTGAAATGTGTACATTGCTGGGGCCTTAGATCAGACGGCCCCTACACAGTCTCACTCCCTGTGCCAATATTGGAATACCTCTTGGTTTTCTGAGGAACTCCAAGAAATGAAGTATATCAAGAGATGCCTGGATCACTGTTGGAGGAAGACTAAGAATGAATCCAACCAAGCATGAGTAAGGATCCCCATTAGGGTTTACATTGTAGTTATAAAGATCTTTAAATGTTCTCGTTTCTTCATCCTTATTGTGTTTGCTAATACCTGCCTGTCAAACTGTTATAAAACCCAGTTGCTGATGAGGAAAGACAGGCCATAGTATTATCTCTAGGACTCTTATGAGGAATATTCTGGATATTTTACAAATAAACTTGACCAGACCCACTCAGTATTGGAGTCCAACTGGTCAGTTTCAATTGAAGTGTCTGGGGCAAAAGCCTTGTGTCATCTCAAGTGAGTTTTATTCTATGCCCCTGAGGAAATGGACAGAGTTCTTCAATCTGTTCTTCAATCTGCTACCTTGACACATGTGCTTGTTAGATAAAGTCCTCCTGGGTAGTCATTTGGGAAGTGTTGTGGCCTGCCAACAGCCTGTGCAGCCAGGGACTTTGGAACCTCCAGCACCTGGTAGTGCTGAAAAAGTAAGGGCTACTCTTTTTCTGAATGCAAGAGCCCGCAGGGCTGCCAAGAGGCAGGAAGTCTTACTCCAGAGGTGTAAGACTGAGGCCTAATTGGCCATGCTCCTAGTCTATTTAAGAACAATTTAACAGATTAACAGAGTTGGAAGGGACCTTGCAGGTCATTTAGTCCAAAATCCTGCCCAAGCAAGAGATCCTACATCTGCCTCTACCTAGGATCAAACTCACAACCTCCTGATTGGGAGAAAAGAGCTCCACTTCGATTGAGGCAGCTGGAAAGCTGCAGGAATCAATTAGTTCCAAACTCGGATCTCTGTCGATTCTCTGTGCCTTGTATTGTGAAGCCCTGTTTTTCCTGCATTGGATATCTTACCAAGAGGCACTCTTGGGCATTTAGCCAAGCCTTCGGACATTTTGTAAGATAACCAGAACTAATTGTCTTGTTTTGAACTAAGACTGACTGAACTTACACCAGTTGCTAATTAGTATTCATTAACAACTGACTTTTTGCGAACAAGGATTGTTTCTTTGGATTTGTGTGTTTGCCACTGCTAAGCCAGTATTAGTAGTAGTTCATTAATTAAACTAACTTAGTACAAACAGGGTGGTTTTGATACGTTTGTAACTGGGGACAGAACATGTACAGAATCTCATTTTCCCATAAAAATGAGCAGATTTTTACAAACAAAAAAAAAGGAAAGAGCACTTAAATCATATTGCATTTATGCATTGTGAATAAAGGAAACACATCTATCTAACAATATTCCAGGAGACATCAGTAAGAGTGGTAATATTAAATGACATTACCTGTTTCTAAAGCAGATTCGGTGTTTCTCTGACTTCTCCCAGCCTGACTTGTAATGGTGTTCACGGGCGTCTTTTTCCCTGGTAATAGCTTTTTTGGAAGAGTAGTAGCTGCCTTTAACCGTTTGGTTATAGTGTCTACTGCCCCTTCTAGGGACTTGTCTACGTACAAGGTTAGGTTGGTTAGAAGTGTTTCTGTTTTGGCCTCTATCATGGCACCAGTGAGCTCTTGGAAACCCTTCTGAAACAATATGCCATCTGAGTGAACGCTTGGCATCAGTTTGGGAAGGCTGGCATTCATTTCTCTAACGGTTCCAGAGACATCCTGACATAAGCTCCTTGCTTCATTGGCTGTCTTGTTTAAGAGAGGGATACTTAGTGATAAGCGGATGCTTTTGGCTTCAAGAGCCCTGATTCTGGAGTTGAAGGTCTGAAGTTGAACAGAGACGGTTTTCTCATTTTCTGTGGCAGCCGCTTTCACGTTTCTTACTGAGACGCAATTGTTTGCCAAGAATTTGATGATTTTTCCCTCCACGGCCTGCAGACGCATTTCATGATCATTGTATTCGTTGCTGGCGTGCAATATTTTCTCATCCGGGTGACCCGGGTCTCTCTTGTGCTCTTGAACATTTAATAATGTGGTGTTTGGGTTAGGGTGACCTCTGCTGAGGTGATGGATGTTCCCTTGGCCAAACGAAGTTTCTACAGCAGGCCAAATTCTTTTTGGCTTCTCATTTTGGCTGACTAGTATCTGAAGGGATTCGTTCATCTTTTGAAATTGTGGTATTAACGTCAACACGTTTTCCATCTTCTCCCCACGATCACAGCAAGCTTCAGTCTCATTTTTCCAGGAATTCAGGGTTTCTTTGAGTACATAGTTATCTTGGATGGAATCAATAGCACCGTTGATAACCATCATGGTTTTGTTTAGCCCATCCTCCATTAAAATATAGCATTCATCGATACGCCTCCTAGAAATTTCATCATGAGCCTGAGCATCATTTTTAAGTTCCTTCTGATTTTTGTGGAGTTCCTCAATGGTGAAGTTCAGCGTTGTCACAAGGCTGGTTAAATTCTCCAGTTTTCTGCTAATAGTATCTGTTTCAAGCCGCAACTCATCCTCCGATGAAAGGCTAAAAGGAACTCCTTGTTCAATCAAGGGCTGGAGAATCTCCATATCATAGCAGAGGTCATTAATCTGCTCATTCATTTTCTCCATCTTATCATTCAAGGGAAATATGAGACTCTCCACAGTTTTATTTAAGGAATGAATGTCCCCTTCCACCCCTCTTATTTGCATTTGAACGTCACTTTGGCATTCGGACAGTATGTTGTCACATCTACCTTGTAGGTCATGTCTCTGGATTTCTAATGAGATGGTAAGATTATTGATCTTGTTATCTTGGATTCTGAGATCATCGTACAGCTGCAAAACCATCAGATTCTGTGTTTTCATTTTCTCCTGTAAATTTGTGACGAAATGTGTAAGGTTATCATTCATGGATTCAGCAGCCATGGGTACATTCTGGACTGAGCTTTGTTCCACTGATAACAGTTGTTCGTGTGCTTCTTTCATTTGTGTAAGAGTTTTGTTCAGAGAGCTATAGTAAATATCACTCTTTGAGCTTTGATGCTCTAAGTCAGCTTCCAAAGATCTCTGCTTTTCTTGTAGTTCTTTGATTGGCCTCTCACATGTAAAGCTTATATCATCTTCAATATGCAAGATCTGGGTTCGAATGTCTAGTATTTCTACCCTTGTAGGTCTATTTTCAATATCAAGGGCAAATCTCTGGCAGGATTTATTTAAACCTTTGACCAAGCCTTTGGTATTCTCAAGATCTTCAGAGAGATCAGAGGTGATTTTGAAAATCTGAGCCACTGTCTCTTGCATGTCAGTTTGGAAGGCTTTAAACTGCTCTTTTATGATTTCTTTGATCAGCTCAGTCACACCTTTAGATTTGAAACCTACAGGGGAGCAAAAGACACAAAAGTTTTCCTTAATATGAGGTGGGGAAAACAAAAATCCAATATTTAAGCAAACTCAGGGTCTCTTTCTCACTCTCTCTCTCTCTCTCTCTCTCTCTCTCTCTCTCTCTCTCTCTCTCTCTCTCTTTCCCCCATTTAAACCCCATTGTTTTGCCTCTGTAGGTGGCCGGAACGAAACAGTGTTTTGTGCAATAACATTTGCACAACGTGTTCCTGGGTGGATTATTGTCTTCCCGGAGTCTCAAAGGGGTTCTGTTTGAATAGCATTTTTGCTAGTCACTCGCATCCTTTTAATCAGTTTTGCTGTCCTGGGGGAGAAGACATAGTATATGCTCCCTCCAATTATAAGCCATGGTGACAGGGTAAAATGTAACCACAGATTCTAGCAGAATAGTCTAAAGGTTTAAAGGAACTAGCCAAATGTTCAATCACCCACTTTGGGGGTTGGGGTAGGAGGATCTTCCATCATGATTTTAATTTATTGTTATCCAAACTGCTGTTAAAACTGCAAATGGAAATTTACAGGTTAAGATTCAGGGGTGGGTTCCTACCGATGCGGGGCACTCTGCCGTCCTTGGTAGCGGCCCTCTGATTGTGCAACGGCTCCGGTACTGTCCTCGCCGGTCCGTCATGCGGCGCCATCTTTTTTTTTAAAAAAATTGCCAGTTTTTTGTTTCCTGCGCATGCGTGGAAG